>JAATLQ010037413.1:0-53856 GCA_013421005.1 Heliconius erato x Heliconius himera
CCCCATATGAGGCTAACGTAGGTTTTCTAATATTTGTTTGTTTCGCAATAATTCTAAATATCGCATACGGGTTCGATAGGGTGTTTAGGTGCGAGCGAGACGGCGACACTGGACGTTCGTTGTCTCTTTCACGCGCGCTCCACTCCAGGGAACGAGAACACACAAGTGGATAATGTTACGTCCCTAATCGGAAATTATATGGAGTTTTGATAGTAAATTAAATTACCATAAAATTGTTTCCCAAATTTCTCTATGTAAACATTAGTTTTACTTATTTTATTATTTTTAAATTATTCTATATATTTAATATACGTTTGGTGGGTTTTAGAAACAAATTTGTTTATATTATTTTAGCATGATAATATTTTTGTGCAGATTACAATTAATTAATAATCATATAAAACCATGATGAAAGTAATAATAGTTTCATCATTTATAAAATTAACATACCTCTATTGCAATACAATACTGTCTTTTCTTTGAGGATACGAATCGATCCTCTAGATTTGTGTATTGTAAAAAAAAAATTTTTTTTATTTCTTCACTCTCTTAATACTAAGCGGAGCTTAAGCTCCACTACTTAAGATGGAGATACTAGTGTTTTAACACTAGTCTCTCGACCTATGTCGGAGATTTTTTAGAAGTTTCTATTACATTTGTTATTAAATCTGGTCGAATGATTATAGATTGCAATAATAAAAACTCATTCCTAATAGCAACAATAAAATTCTTAATATTCAAATATTGCGACGTTTTTATGAAGTCCATCATAAAAACTGACTTCATAAATAACTTGTCTTGTCTTTGACTTCATAAATAACACAATAAAAAAAAAACAAAGTAACTAATAAAATATTTACACAGTTTTTTAAACAACATCAATTTTACCGGTTTTACAGGATGCATTCTTATGATCTATTTTTTTAAAAATACGTCTATAATTAGATTTGATAAAGATTTTTTTGTTCACGAGCATTCAAAACCTTTAGGTATTTCACATACAGTAGGGTAGGCAGAGAGTACCTAGTGTTAAGACACTCCGTTCCCTCGACACCAGAGCGAAGAAATGAAAATATTAAATAATTAATTACACCACCACGTTTAGTGACACGCTAGTGGCTCTGCACCACGACTGGCCTCTTTATCTACTTTATAAAAATAGTTCCAAGTTGGTTCAACAGCAAAGCTTTTCCTTGAACACATGCTTTTATAGCTCATCAAACAACTTTTTCAATATAAAAAAAACCTATTTAAATACGTATGTTTTAATTAAATTTATGATGTTTAAATTAGATTACAAACACAAAATAGACTTTTTGTTTAATCACCAAACACTTTAATCTCACAGCATAAAGTTTTCGTCTTAATAACTTAAGTATATCATATTTTTTCCAGGTAATCAGTAAGAAACAAAAGGAACCTAAAATAAGGACCAGTTCCAGGATTAAATGTAAATCATATAAATCCCGGGCGTCCTGTGTGGCCCTTGTTCTGTAGGCGGGGTATTTTTATTAGGCTATTATGTTGTTCACGACAGTATATTTATATATAAAATTCGGAATCTAGAAGCCTGCGGCTTGGGTTAGGGATTAACAAGGGACTTAGGATTTGATTAGGGATTTTAAAATTATGTAAAAAAAAACAAAATTAAGTCGGCTTCACGCTGTATCACGCACACAGCAGGGTAGGCAGAGGGAACCTAGTGTTAAGATACTCCGTTCCCCACTTTCTGTCAAGTTCTGGAGGCATTGCGTGCTGAGTGGCGGAACTCAACACCGCGCTTTGTGACTCCTGACACCTAAACCAGAGCGAAGAAGTGAAAATATTAATTTAAAAAAAAAATCCTCGACTGGGGATCGAATCCACAACCAGTCGATTTTATGAGATGCAGCATAAGAAACATCTTCCTCAAGTTCTTCGTCTTATATCTAATAACAATTTAAAACTAAAAAAAATCTTAGGAAAGTATAGTTTACATGATGTACTGAGGCTAATCGTGGCGCAGCGGCATAAAGTGTGACTGTAATATCGACCGGTTGTGGGTTCGATCCCACTCGAAGAGATGAAGTATTTATTTAAATTTATATTTTTATTTCATTGCTCTGGTGTCAAGGCAAAGCGCGGCGTTGAGTTCCGCCAGTCAACACGCAATGCCTCAAGAATTCAGTTGAAAGTGGGCAACGGAGTGATTTAACACTAGGTTCCCTCTGGCTGCTGTGTGCGGGATACAGCGTGAAGCTGATTGTATTAAAAGTAACATATAAACAAAAAAAGAAGTAAAAGTATTTTTTTTATAACTAACCAATCTTTCATTCAAACTAAGTTAAGTTATTATTTGTTTATTAATTATTACTTAGTTAGCCATATTAAAACTTTTAGCACGCGCCAAAAAAAGTACCAGAAAGACATAACACCAAAGGAGTAATCGAACAATGATGCATACGATATAGAGCGGACGACAGATAGCCCATCCGCCGCCCACGGTGTCCGCAGAGTCAGGGTCTCACTTCTATATTACTTTTGTGACATATTATTTATTATGTTTATTGTAAACATATTTGCTGTTTTATTACGCAAAATATGGTTTTTTCCTCTTTTATGTATATTATATTTTCATTTTTTTAGATGCATATACATTGAGGCCGTCGTAGCCCACTGCCCAGGGGCACAAGTGTGTGTGTAAAGCGACGGTTGCGGGTTCGATCCCCGGTCGAGGAAATGAAATATTTATTTAGATTTATATTTCCATTTCTTCGCTCTGGTGTCGAGGCAAAGAGCGGCGTTGAGTTCCGCCACTCAACACGCAATGCCTCCAAAATTCGGCGGAAAGTATGGAACGGAGTGTCTTAACGTTAGGTTCCCTCTGCCTACCCAGCTGTGTGCGGGATACAGCGTGACGCTGAAAACATATATGTTTTATTTTTCGAGGATTAAAGAAACTGAGAATAAGCAGGTGATTTTAATTGAGGCCGTAGTGGTGAAGGGGCACAAGTGTGCGACTTTAAACGCGACGGTTGTGGCTTCGATTGCCAATCGGAGGAATGTAGATTTAATATTTTTGTTTTCTCGCCCTAGTAACGAGGCAAAGTAGAGGTGGAGGCAGAGTAGGGGAAGTTCTCACTCAATACGCAATACATCAACAATTTTGCGGAAAGTGGACATTCCGTTTTCCATTAAGAATGGAGTGTTTGTAATTCACTTTGTAAAGTAGTAAAACTTGATTGATTAAATAAAATAAAAAAAATAATAAATAAAAAAAAATCCGTTTTATCTACACCGCCAAATGTATCAAATTATTTAATCAAAAAGCAAAAAAGGTTAAGCCTCAGCAGATGTCATTCTGTCCCGTAGCTATTAAAAAATATTTGAACTCTTCCGACTTAGAAGGGCTTCAAAGAGGAAGTGCTCTACCACGACGTATTTATACATGAACTATAATATGTCATGCTTATAAACTTGATTTAATTTTTAAAGCTTCTTAGGGTTCCGTGCCTCAAAAGGTAAAAATGGAACCTTTATAAGATCATTTTGTTCGTCCGTCTGTCTAGACCAAAATGGTCCGTCTGTCGAGATAAAATCTCGCGATCACGTGGAGGTATCAAGCTGAAATTAATATCAAGCTGAAATTAATATCTATGGTACCTTGAATAAATTTTTCTGCATTTACTATTTGCACAATTCTACAAAATGTTCGAGCGAATTTTTTTTTTCTGTATTTGGCACGAAGTGAGAACCATCAAAGTAAATAAGGAAAAAAATCGGAAGTGACAATTTAGAGACATTTCATAGAAAAAAAAATCATTAGAATTTTCATACAAAATAAGTGCTCACAAATTTAAGTTTTAAGTTGTACTTTCCATTAACCCCGTCTCACACTTAACCGGTTTTTTTTTCAAATATGATTAATGATATACATATATTTATAATTCATCTTTATTTGCTGTTATTACACATCAGGTTAGAAAAAACCAACATTTTCCTGTTTCCATATTGAAATTCTAACAATGAAAAAAAGTAAGTTCTTAAGTTTCAACAATCAATCACTTGGAGATACATACTTCTTGAATATTTCAAAAGATTTTAACCAGAAACACCGACCGCCAGCAAATATTAGCTCACAAGTTACAAATAAAACACACCGCGACTAATTGCTTTGCGCTGTTATAGGTTAAACACCGAATAATTGCTAAAATAGGCAAGAGTTTTTAGTTACAACTCTTTTTGGTCCTCAAAGCTTCACGTTGTATCCCGCATGCTATAGGGTAGGCAAGGGGAGCGTAGTGTTAAGACACTTCGCAGTCCAGTTTCCGCCGAATTCTGAACTCTTCGCGCGTTGAGTGGCTACACTCATCACCGCGTTTTTTCTCGAAACCAGAGCGTAGAAATGAAAATATTAAATATTTAAAGAGAAGTGTGACTGTAAAACCGAATGGTTGTGGGTTTGATCCCCACTCGAGGAGATGAAATATTTACTTAAATTTATATTCCCATTCTTCGCTCGCTTTAAGTGCGGCGTTGAGTTCTGCCACTTAACACGCAATGCCTCCAGAATTCGGCAGAAAGTGGGGAACAGAGTGTCTTAACACTAGGTTCCCTCTGGCTACCCTGCTGTGGACGGGATATAGCGTGAAGCTAATTTAATTTTTAATTTTTAAATATTTAATTTCGTCGAGTGGTAATCTAACCCACAGCCTGTCGTACCGTCGCAATCACACCGTCGTACCCCTGAGCCACGACTGCCTAACAATTTAATTTTTTAATTTAAATATGAATATTTCTTATTGTACAAATAAAAAACTTAATACTTAACTTAAGGAAACATATACTTAGTTAAGACTTGACGTTTATAATCAAATAAGCAATTATTAAACCATCCAGAAGAGTCCACTGACATAATCAACTTGCAATCATAATAACTGGAAGGTTTGGAATTGATATCCACTCCACTCGGTTTTGCTGAAATTCGATATGTGAATGAAACTTAATACCATTTAATTAAAGATATGCCAAAATAATTATAATCTTAAGCATCACTGTAGTACATAACAAAAGTTAAAATTGAAGAACAAAGAATTGAGGCCAGCCGTGGCGTAGTGGCACAAGCGTGACTGTAAACGCTACAGGTAGTTGGTTCGATTCACGCTCAAGAAAATATAATATTTAATACTTTCATTTCTCCGCTCTGGTGTTAAGGGAAAAATGTGGCGTCGAGTCCCATCACTCAATATCTCCAGAATTCAGCGGAGAGTGGGAAGTGGAGTGAAGTAGCACTAGGCTCCCTTTGCCTATTCTGCTACTCACGGGATACAGAGTGAAACTGAAAAAAATAAATAAAAAGAAATCCATCAAATCACGCACCCGTCCCGTCACGTGCCAATCGTAAAATGCAATAAATTGAATTGTGAACAGGTGTAACACAGCGCATGCGTTGGGGTAACTCACTCATGCCAGTTTCCCATGACCTTCCCTACTTCCCTCGACTTACCGCTTCACAACCGCTAACGGACGCGATAATACATTCAAAAGGTGTCAAACAATATTGGCTGCAAGGTACAGGTAGAACAGGTAGAACGCATGCGCCAGGTGAAAAAGAACCTCCTAATAGATCCTGGTAGCCTAGTACTAGGCTGGCATCTTGCCACAGGTATGCTTCCCAATTACAGGTGAATAGGACTCTCACGTCGGCCTTAGTGACCCCAACCTTGACACGTTAGCAGGTAAACAGGATTCCAACCCCAATATTGTATAATGGTTCCAGCAAACAATTTTAACTCTTATTATTAAAGGACTACAGTTCTTTATTGAAATATATATTATGAAACATTATTTTTTATGAATTATTTTTTATAAATGGTAGAAAAAAATGATGTAATAAATAAAAATAAAACGATGATATATGTATGATATATTGCCTGATAATAGAAATGATATAAAAGTAAGTGTTAATGGCGCTGGGAAACAACCGTGCAACGGTGAACGCGACAGGTTCGAGTTCGATTCCAACTTGAGGAAATGAAATATTTAATATTTTCATTTCTTCGTTCTGGTAACGAGGCAAAAGCGTGATTTGAATTTTGCCAATCAACACCGTGCCTTCAGAATTAGGCGGAAAGTGAGATACGGAAATGTATTAATTTGAAAGGTTCCCTCTGCTAGCTCTACCATGTGCGGGATTCACGCTGTGTGAAGCTAAAAAAAATAAGAAAAACAAAAAAAAAATGCGTAAATAAACGTATTGTACATATCATTAATCATTTTTATCAGAGTCAGTGATTAGCTGCGGCTGACACATCTTAATTGCAGAATAAACCCCAACAGTAAAATGTGTATCGATATTAAATTGACAGCGAATATCGATTCTTCACGTTGATAATATATTTATATTTTTATTTTAATATATTACAATTTATTATTATATTATATAAAAAATATTTATTTTCTATCATGACATTCTTATAGGAATAATTGAGATGTATTGCAATTTAGAACTGATCCAGAATTGTGTGTGTAAAATAATTTAATTTATAAAATTCTTAATTTTTTGTTTATTATTTAATGAATCCGTCGTGGTGAAGGGGCAACAAGGATGTGACTGTAACGAGACGGTTATAGGGTCTTAACACTAGATTCCCTCTGCCTATCCTGCTGTTTGCGGGATACAGCGTGAAACTGATTTTATATTCGTTATGCTACGTTTATCCCACGAAAATCTAGTCTCAATTGGATTCAGAAAGTCAACGAACTATTATTTTTCAAGTCATTAAATAATGTCATTAATTCTCAGTGCGATGTCCGAATCAGTCAACTGTAACGGTGCGGCGCTAATTGATTACGGAGATCAACTACGTCTAGACCCGTGGCCTATCTAGACCGTACCGTCAATTGGACATGTTTTTTTTTTATGAGACACTAAATCATACATTTGTGACAATTGCTCAGTTTAATCTATTGTTTTGAATTGTTAACAAGTGAAAATAACTTTGTGCTAAACTATAACCTTTTTTTTTTTTTTTATTTAAAAAATAATATATTTTTGAAATTTTATTATTAAAAAATGTACTCGAAAATTAATTCAATATTTTAGAGTTATATATGTAATCAGTTTACAATCGTTTCCTATATTTTATTATTTATAAATTATACGAGGCCAGTCGTGGCGCAGTGTCAAACGCGTCAGGTTGTGGATTCGATTCTCACTCGAAGAAATGAAACATTTAATATTTTCATTACTTCACTGTGATATGGTGGCAAAGCGCGGCGTTGAGTTCCACTCAATACGCAATGCCTCCAGAATTCAGCTGAAATTGGGGGGCAGAGTGTCTTACCACTTGCCTCCCTCTACCTACCCTGATGCATACTACTAAAAAAAATGTGTAATCCTTTATGTTCTTTTATCGAATACTTCATTTATCTAAAAGAATAGCGGCAGATGCATAATTTCCGTTCGATATCAATTTCTGACATAAATAGCACATAAAATTTATACGGGCTGGCAAAATGGAGATAGGGTGTGAAATTTAAGCATCATTTAAGCTTTATTACATGTAAAAAATATATATCAGCTTCACGCTGCATCCCGCACACAGCGGGGTAAGCAGAGGGAACCTAGTGTTAAGACACTCCGTTCCTCACTGTAAATGTAATGTAAAAGACACTAATATAAAATGATAAACTGTTAAAAACATCACTTGTAGTACAAATGGCATGTAATAACTGATAATTAAAAAGAAGGTGAAGATGGATTAGAAATCCAACCAAGGGGAAATTATATAGCTAATATGCGTAGTGGCTTCGGGGTGTGGTATGACTAAGCGCGACATAGGGTTCTAATCCAGCACATTAAACATATATGTAGAAACTTATCATTAATTTATTCGCACTCACGAAAAGTCAGAATTACGTCAAGGCCAAAAAAAAATATATAAAATAAATTATTGTTCATTTTAGTTGTTAAATATTAAGCATATTTTTTTTATCTGTAACGTAAAAGGCTTATATAATAAGTATAAAATAAAAACAGCGGTTAAACAAAACTTCTAAATTAACAAAGCGTGTTAAACTTTAGTCGAGACGTGCGCCTTTTGTATATGATTATGAAAACGTTTTAGTCCCATTTATTGCTTTAGTTTACACACAATCAGCGTCACGCTGTATCCCGCACACTGCAGGGTAGGCAGAGGGAACCTAGTCATAAGACACTCTGTTTCCCACTTTTGAGTGGCAGAACTCAACGCCGCGCTTGTCTTCGACACCAGAGCGAAGAAATGGAAATATAAATTTAAACAAATATTTCACTTCCTCGAGTGGGGATCGAACCCACAACTAGTCGGTTTTACAGTTACACTTTGTGCCCCTGCGCCACGACTGGTCTCTGCACACAACATCTTAAAAATATAAAATGAACGGTACAAGAAGTAGCTTCATACAACCTTAGCCATATTATGTGGATAGTAGTGGTTCAGGGGCACAAGCGTGTGTCTGTAAGCGCGAAAGGTTGTGGGTTCGATTCCCACTCGAAGATATGAAATATTTGATATTATCGTTTCCTCGCTCTGGTGACGAGGCAAAGCGCGGCGTTAACTTTTGCCACTCCACGCGTAATCATCTCTAAAATTCAGGTGGAAATTGGGAACGGAAGTATGTTTCTTGGGAACAAAGCTAAGCTCCCAGGTTCCCTCTGCCTACTTGATATGTGCGGGATACAGCGTGAAACGAAAAAAAAGTATTCAATTTGTCACGATGAACGATTCTCACAAATGCTAAGTGTTTAAGCAAGAGTAATATATGTCTAACCCAGATAGCTAAAACAGTTTGAGTCATAGAGATGCTAAATTTTATAGGTCTAATCTAGAAATTGTCTAATTGGCTCAGCCGGACGATTTAGAGCATCTCCTCTTATAACAGCTTAGATGATGATGTATTTTAATTTGGAATTTTGCTAATCCGCTATAGTACGCTATAGTTTATTACTTTCTTACACGCATCACATCAAAAATTGTAATGTTAAATCATCAGCTTCACGCTGTATCCCGCACACAGCAGGGTAGGCAGAGGGAACCTAATGTTAAGTCACTCCGCTCCCCTCCACTCCACTCCACTTTCTGCTGAATTTGCGGCATTGCGTGTTGAGTGGCAGAACTCACCGCGCTTTGCCTCGGCACCAGAGCGAAGAAATGGAAATATAAATTTAAGTAAATATTTCATCTCCTCGAGTGGGGATCGAACCCACAACCAGTCGATTTTACAGTCACACTCTGTGCCACTGCGCCACGACTGGCCTCAAATGTTAATCATTTTTATACAAAGTACAGCTTTATTTAAACTTCACAATGTATCCTAAATGTAGCAGGGTAGGCGGAGAAAACTTAAAGTTACACTCCGTTCTCTACTTTCCACTGAATATATGAGGGATGCACACAGTCGTGGGCGGCGGTGATCACTTACCATCAGGTGACCCGAATGCTCGTTTGCCTTGTCTTTTCCATAAAAAAAAAAAAATATTATATATTTTGTCATCACCGTAGTTGCAAACTACATTTAAAGCTTTTGAAATATGTTATTGTCAGATACAATGTGTCAAAGTAATCACCTGCTATTGTACTTCCATATTAGTAATTTAGGTTACCTTGTAGTCAGTTGTGTTAGCTTGTTAATAGTAACTTGTGATCTTATTAAATAATATTTTAAACAATTCTTATTAAATATGTAGATCGTTAAAAAAATAAGTGCAAGTGGGTGATACAGGTAAGTACTGATCAGCTTCACGCTGTATCCCGCACACAGCAGGATAAGCAGAGAATGAGAGAAAGTATAAATTTAAATAAATATTTCATTTGCTCGACTGGGGATCGAACCTACACCCAGTCGCGTTTGAGTCACACAATTGTGCCCCTGCGCCGTCACTAGGTCTCATATGTAGGTAATTAATATTCATACAATATTTGATTTGAAAAAATCTTAAAATTTGTAAAAATAACTCTTAGAACCGCTGAGTTTTTTAATATTTTTTTTAGGTTCACGCGTGTAGCATTGTAGGCAGAGTCTAGTGCTAAGACACTCCGGTCCCACTTTCTGCCGAACTCTAGAAACATTGTTGTTGAGTGGCGGAACTTAACGCTACGCTTTGCCTCAACACCAGAGCGAAAAATTAAAATATTAAACATTTAATTTCCTCAAATGGAAATAGAATCCACAACCTGTCACTATAAAATCATATTTTCCATATAACTAATATTTTTAACGAAGAAGCTTCCGCCATTAAAATATTTTGTGATAACACAACCCTCACATCATCAGCACAGCGTGTTCACAGTTCGATGCTCCCGCCTTACGCGGCGAACGTCAAACGTCATCAGCCAGAGTTTATTATCGTCGGGCGGATAAACGGACATACAAACACGCGGGCAACTTTATTGTTGCTAAAAGTGTTTATGCGAGTAAAGATCCCGCGAAGTGATCGCGGCGGGTCGCTTTGAACGGTTTCCGCGAACTTTTAAAAAAAGGAGTTTACATTATAGTAATATAAACTTGTTAATAAATCAGAACATGCGTTAGTTAATTGTCGTTTTAAAGTGTTCATAGTTTTGTGGTATGTCTTGAGACTCGAAACTCTTTCTTTTTGTTAAAACTCTTTCTTTTTTAGTTTCAAGCTGTATCTCGTACATGGTCAGTAGGCAGAGAGAACCTAGGAACTTAGTGTTAAGACACTGCGGTCCCTTTAAGACACTATGAAAGCATTGCGTGTAGAGTGGCGGAATTCAACGCCGCAAAATTTTGCATATTTTCTGTGATGACTTCAGAATTCTGCTCGTCTTAACTATCTTTCGTTCTCAATAGGTTAATCAGTAAAATACAACACCATTGTGGTGCAGTCAGACAAGTTAATCAGATAATGATGCGGAGTAATTTAACTATGATTTGTTATATTTTGGAATTTGTTGTAAAATGCCGAAAATAAATTATTATAGATATCTAATATAAACTTCCATATATAGAAACTAATATTTTCTCTATATAAAAAGTAAATTACAATAGTAGATGCTGTGGTGGCGCAGAAGCACGTGCGACTGTAAACGCGACGGTTGTGGGTTCGATTCCCACTCTTGGAAATGAAATGTTTAATATATTTCTTTCCCCGCTCTGGAAACGTAACCAAACGCATTATTAATCAAAATACATTACCTCCGGAATGAAAATATGAAGAACGGAAGTGTCTTATAGGAACGGAGTGTCCCAACATTAGGTTCCCAGGTTCCCTCTGTCTACCTTGCTACGTGCGTCATATAGCGTGAAGCTATAAAAAAATGGTAAGTCATAAAACGTCTGTAAGCCATTAACCTCGGCAACAGCAGCAGTGGGCGAGTGCGTAGGAACGTTAAAAAGTCTGGATACATCATTAATCTAAGCCTAAAAACATTCACACTGTATGTTTGTGGGTGAATAGATACACGTAACCAGGAGAACGTTGTTTGTATAAAGAAATATATCTAAATGTAAAAATGTAAATATAGACGAGAGTGGATAGTGATTCATTCTCGTTTACTCTTTTTATGTAGTTGCTGTTTTTAAGTATTATTGAAAGCTATATTCGAAGTATGTCAAACATATATACATTTTTTATATAAAAATATTAATATATTTTTTAAAAACCACAAAAAAATTGAACACAGTGGGTTTTTAAACCGTTTCTTTTGTAAACTCTGTAAGTTCTCCCATTAACCTATAATCCTGAAGTTGGTATGGAATGCTCGGTGGGCGAGGATAACTGCACTTGACTAGGTTTTTTTACTATACTGACTCCTTCAGCGCCGATCCTCAAAAGAGCGTTAGCTCTGTCACCCAATTCGCCTCCAACGTGTCTCGTTAGTGTTGTATGAGATAATGCTATAAGCACACTAGAGGGAGAAGTAATATTTCGGGATTATTCGAATCGAATGTTTTTCTCATTATTAAAAAAAAACAGCTTCACGCTGTATCCCGCACACAGCAGGGTAGGATAGTGTTAAAACATTCCGTTCCCCACTTTATGCCGAATTGTGGAGGCAATGCATGTTTTTGCCGCGCTTTGCCTCGACACCACAGCGAAGAAATGGAAATATAAATTTAAGTAAATATTTCATCTCCTCGAGTGGGAATCGATCCCACAACCAGTCGGTTTTACAGTCACACTTTGTGCCCCTGCGCCACGACTGACCTCAATTAATAGGAAAATACATTCAACTAATACCTAAACTAGAATAATAAGCACATCTTAAAAATATATCAATAAATTCTAAGATATTCCTTGAAGAGAAGAGACGGCTCCCTCAATTGAGGTGCCATTAAAAATCTTCCGCAATCCTAACGATGTGTCCAGCGCGAAGATTAATGAACTATAATAATTCTCTAATTGAAGCTGAACAGATTGACTTAACTGTAATATCAGATTAATTATATAGATATACTTTTTTTAATTTTAAAGAGGTCATCGTGGGGAACGGAGTGCCTTAACATTAGGTTTCCTCTACCTACCTGATGCTGTTTTAATTTGATTTAATTTTAAATCTGTTTTTGTATATTAAAAAGCAAAGGAGCTTAACTCTTTTACCCGAATGACAAGCTTGGAAGATGCAACTTAGTGTTAAAAGACAAAATGAGAAACAGTTTTCACCTAATTTAGATTCTTTGTATTTGCAGCAGCTTAACTCAATGTCAACGAAATGCTATTATAATATATTGCAAGTACTTTCCGCTTTTGAGAATCGAGCCTAAGGGCTCATAAGTTTACAGTTCATTTAATTAATATCCATACAAATACCCCGAAATACACAGTAAAAAACCTTTGCTCTCAAACAAAATATCAGCAATAAAATTTGTCACAAAGTAAATTGCATTATGTTTAAGATGTTAATTTGTTTCGTCATTAAAATTGCTTCATTTGTAAAAGCTTGCATTTCTTTATATTTGTTATTTTTATAATGGCGATCTTGAACTGCGAACAAAACTTGTCATAGTGATGTCATTCAAGAGTCAATGTGCGCTAATCGCTTAAGAATCCTAAATTGGATGGCATGCCATTCTGTCACCAACTAATTTAGACAGCCTAATGTGGCGCCTTGTGGAGAAGAAAAATATCTTTTAGACAACGAATAAAAAAATAAACGTAACTGGATTTGAACCTGCGCCTCGAGGACGGTTTAAATGTGTTAAAAAATAATCTACTTTAGTATTTATTTCTACTTAATGAGTGGGTTCCATGATCATGTCAACCATTTATAGCAATTTATCGCTTTTTCCCGACTGCTAAGGAAGGGTTATGTTTTTCGCGCGTATCTTGTATGTATGTAATATTCTATATTACCACGTATCTCCAGAACCGCTGAATGGATTTACATATTTGAGGTATCGTTAGATTTGTATTAGTAGCCCAAGTGTTCTTAGATAGGTGACGTTAAAAAAAAATAATCATGGCGGCTGTGGTACGCCATTGGACTTAGTGAAAAAACATTTTTTCGTTTCGAATACTACAATATGGGTATCAAATTCAAGAGCTTAATACGAGGATTTCAAAAAGGTATATCATGACTATCATTACTATAATAAACTCTAACAAAAAAATGAAAAATAAAAAAATATTTGTAAAAACAAAAACCCCGACTGCATAAAACTAAAAAGATAATAAACAAGCCCAATAGTTTATTAGGATTAACAGTCGGGACCTCTTTAAATTATGAGGGGTTGCTGGTAAAGATTTTATTGATTGATGAATTACTTATAGGTCCCGACTGTTAATCCTAATAAACTATTGGGCTTGTTTATTATCTTTTTAGTTTTATGCAGTCGGGGTTTTTGTTTTTACAAATATTTTTTTTTTTAAATTGCCGGTTTTGTTCTTTTTCTTTTTAGCTTCACGCTTTTTCTCGCATATAGCAGAGTAGGCAAGGGTATCTAGTGTTGATTATTAAGTTAATCCGTTCCTTTTCACCTTTTCGAGACATTGTGTGTTGAACGATAAAACTAAACTCCAGGCATTGTCTAATAGATATAAATAGAGGAAAATAGTAATAAAAAAACATTCAATAAAAATTATAATTAGGGAAGTGCTTAAATCCAGACGCCGCCAGTCTACTGTTCAAATATTTTAAAACAAAGTACAATAGATTAGCTTAGTCATATCTCTATTTTTGATTATGATCATATGTGGTTGTTTTGATTAATATGAACTGTTAAAGCCGTGTGAAATAAAAATCGGGGACGTTTCCCATTATTATTCTTTTTTCTCCATCGTTTACCATATTTCACAAAGTTACTACTTAGCTATAAGAAAATATTCATTTCGCAATATAATATTATGCATTTCTAGTAAGGTACTTTTATTTCAAATTGAAAATATAATAATTTATCGCCATTTTTACGATGATTAAATAATAAAATTTGTGCTTTATACAAATTAAATTATGCATTTTGGCAATAATAAGAAAAAAATATATATTTAGCTATCTAATAACTTAATAATAACGGAGTGCCTTAACACTAGATTCTCTCTGCTTAACCTGCCGTGTGCGGGATACAGCGTGAAGCTGATTTAATTTATTTTTATTTAGCCATCTAAAATAAGATAATATTGAAATAAATATAAATTTTCTTCTTAGAACTTGTCTATTAGTTGTGCAATTATTATTGCACGTTCTTTGAATATTATTTTTCCTGTTTGAAATTCTTAAAGTAAATAGTACTTATTTAATTATTGTTTTTACAAAGGCTCACGCTGGAAAGTAAATATTTTATAAACAAATTTCAAAATTAATATGAAGTAATACTAAAAATAATAATATGATGTGTTAATAGTTTTTATATGTGTAATGTGTATTTTTAGTGAGCACGCGCAGACGAAGCGGCGTCATATCGGAAACGGCGCGCGCGCAATGCATTGCCATTGCCATTTAGCATAATAAAACACATTTTTCAGAGGCCAGTCGTGGCACAGGGACACAAAGTGTGACCGTAAAATCGACTGGTTGTGGGTTCGATCTCCATTTTAGGAAATGAAATATTTATTTACATTTATATTTTTATTTCTTCGCTCTGGTGTCGAGGCTAAGCGTGGCGTTGAGTTCCGCCATTCAATACGCAATGCCTCCAGAACTCGGCGGAAAGTGTGGAATGGAATGTCTTAACACTAGGTTCTTTCTGCCCACCCTGCTGTGTGCGGGATACAGCGTGAAGCTGATTTAAATGTCGAGATACAAATATAATAAAAAAAAGCCTTAACCCTTATATAAAAAACAGCATAGGTTACATTATTATCAAACCTACACTTGTCAGTCCCCACTTAGGTAAGATCACGAACGCCCGCAACACTTGGTGCAAAATCATTGTAATTATCCGCTCGAAGGGCAGTTCTAAATTGCTGTTGTTTAAAAGCAATTTTTGTTGCCTTATTTGAATCTGGGACTTTTGCTTTCTTTGTGGACTCACACTTTATGTTATTAACAAGATAATGATTTAAAAGTTCTAGTTTGATTTTAAAATCATATACCTAATCGGAATCGGCTTCACGCTGCATCACGCCACATATCACGCATGAAGCAGGTGAGGGAGAGCAGATAAGTTGGGTGCAACCCCCACTCGACGAAATGAAATATATAATATTTTATTTCTTCGCTCTGGTGTCGAGACAGAGCGCGACGTTGAGTTCCGCCACTCAACACGCAATGCCTCCAAAATTCGGCGGTAAGTTAGGAACGGAGTGTTTTTACACTAGGCTTCCTCTGCCTAACCTACAGTGTAAAACTGAAAAAAGATTTTTAAAATTAAATGACATCTTATATCATGAATAATATTTTTAATAAATAAAAGTCAAATCCAAAATATATTTAAATTTTAGGAAATACCAATAAGTATATTACTAATAAAGTTACAGATGCTAGTTTAAAGTTTTACCATTTTAATGCTCTATTAGTATTCATCGAGCACGACATGAATCGTTCGATGAAATTTATGACATTCTATTATTACGCCCACCATAGGAGTGACATAATAAAGGATTTTGTTTTAAAAAGTGGCAACTTCTGTTTTTGTATTAGTATTTATATTTGCAAGTGGACTTTTAAATTAATTCTTTTTCAAAATTTTGAATGCAGCGTTGAGTTCCGTCACTAAACACGCATTGCTCAAAAATATAGCTATATAATAGATACTAAGCCATACAGTGGTTTTGAGCCTTTGCCGATTTATAAACGTCACCCAAATGTTATATTTTTACACATATAGAACTGTATAAATTACAACTGTCTCCAGTAGATTTTGCTTTTGGTTCTATTTCATGTGCTTTCAATTGTGATTATGAAAATATTTAAATTAAATTAAATCTCCTTCACAATGTGTCCTGCACATAGCAGGGTAGGCAGATAGAACATAGTGATAAGACACTCCGTTCTCCATTTTCCGTCGAATGTTTCGGGGAATTGCGTGTTCAGTGGCGAATTGATTATTGAAAATATATAGTTCTAATAAATATTAGATAAAATATTTTAAAAAAGAAGAACTAAAACATTAAACGTCAATAAAAAAATAGAAAATATTACAGTATATATTGAACTAGATATGTTTTTAATATTAAATTTTATGACTACTGTATATTTTAAGAAATCAAAACGTCTAATCCAAAAAAATATTAAAATGAAGTTCATCACAAACAGGTTCTGTTATTTTATAATATTCGTAGTATATGTTTGTTTTTATTTCTTTATTCTTATCAATCGTGCCGTGCCACTTACCATCTAATGTTTTCTGCCTTAGATTAAGTTAGAAATATAATAAAATGGCAGCACTTAACGCCGCAATTTTTTTTAACAAGTTAAAAATCAAACTCACAACTACCGCACTTACAATCTAACACTTCTCTACAATAGCCCTCAAAATTTTCTCAAAAGAATAAACAAAACTCTAATACATCATCATCATCATCATCATCATCTAAAACAAATCTTAAAAAGGGAAAAAAATATATATATCTAAATCAGCCCTGGTACTAATTGACAGGCGTGTCGGATGTCGGATCCGTTGCGTCGGGTGGCGGCCGGTGCCGACCGTGTCGGGTTGCCATCCTGCGGAACTTCTATTTGTAATGTCAAGTTCATTAATATTAAACATCGTATTAATTTAATATCACTTCAATAACAATTATGGAAACATGTATAAAAAACGCTTCTTGAAGAATAGAAATTTAATATTTTAGTCATCTTGATTTACTACACTACCATATAAAATTGAGGATCAATCCGACAGGTTGTAAGTTTGATTTCGAGTGGAAGCGCGGCGTTGATTTCCTCCACTCACACACAATGGCTCCAGAATTAGACTGAGTGAAGCTGAAAAAAAAATTACCTTACATTAACTTATAGTAACTAGAACATTATAGTAATTATTTGAAGTAAAATTTTTAATTAAAAATATACTATTCTTCTTCGGTGAAAAGTGGGGAACGGGGCGTCTTAACACTAGGTTCCCTCTGCCTACAATGCTACATGCGGAATACAGCGTGAAGCTAATTTATTATTCGTTACCGTACATACTATTTTATTCATCCATAACTTTAGTATTAGGCATAAACAATGCTTAGAGCATACATTATACATTAATATAAATAATACAAAGCATTGCAATGAGTTAATTTAGATGAAACTCAGTGACTTATAAATGCTAAAAATACATAGCAAAAAACATAACATTAGTTACACTTAAATATATTAAAAATAAAGTGATGAACGGATTGTCTTTACACTAGGTTCCTTCTGCCTCCACCACTATGTGCATAGCGTGGAGCTGACATTTAAATATAATTAAAAAAGAGAATCTCCAAAAATGGAATGACGTCAGCAACAAACCCAACATCCTCAAAAATATTTGATCACAAACAATATTGAAGTTGAGCATACATCGTGGTTATTTGAAGAAACGCCTAATGACCGTTAAACCTACAGGTACTCGTAGGTTGGTGGTATTTTTAGCTATGTAAACATCTGTTAGTATTACTCTGTGTGTTTATTTGCGAAATCTACAGAACTATCTCGGGCTCCCTTTGAAAATTTATGTAGTCTTTGTTTCCACACCAAATGTTTACTCAGTTTTTGCATAAAATTTTAAACAGCTTCGAAGAATGTAGGTTATTTTCTATTTCTAATTTAATAAACTTTACCTTCATTACTTCTACATTTTATGTGTAAGGAGAAAAATACCAGAGAGTTGGTTTTAAATAAAAATAAATTTACAAACGTAGCAACTGTGTGTTGCAAAATTTATATTAGTCTTAGATTTAAAATTTTGAACATTCTTAACATTATATTATTATTAGCTTGCACTCTGTATAATGCACATGATAGTGTAGGCGGAGAGATCCTGGTAACCTAGTGTTAAGACACTCCGTTCCCATTAAGACTCTTCCGTTTCCCACATTCCGTCAAATTCTCGAGGCACTGTGTATTGAGTGGCAGAACTTAAGGCTTTGCCTCGTAACCAGAGCGAGAAAATAAAAATATTAAAGCATAATCAATTTCATTCCCCCGAATAGGAATCGACAGCCACAACCGTCACGTTTACAGCCGCACGCTTGTGCCACTGCTCCACTACGGCCTTACATTATTAACATTATATTTAGTAAGTGTTTTTGAGGACAGCTGTTTGTTTTGGTGCTGGCGATTTGACCTGCATTTTTAATATGTATTTAATTGCGTCATTGCAACAAGATTAACATATTAAATTCAATGTAGGAACCATATTATAATAATACAACTATACACAATTTTTATTCTTTTTTTATTATTTTTTTCAGCTTCACGCTGTGTCCCGCACACAGCAAGATAGACAGAGGGAACCTAGTGTTAAGACTTTCCGTTCCCCATTTTCTGCCGAATTTTGGAGGCATTGCGTGTTGAGTGGCAGAACTCAACCGGGCCGCGTTTTGCCTCACGACCAGAGCCAAGAAATGGAAATACAAATTTAAGTAAATATTTCATCTCCCTGAGTGGGGACCGAACCCACTACCAGCCGGTTTTACAGTCACACTTTGTGCTCAATTTCTTTGTGCCTCAACGAAATAGGTTTCAAGCATCCGAAAAGTAGTGACTAACTAATTTTTAATATATTACAAGAATGAACATAAAGGCTAATAATGAGACACGTAGGCTGTATAATAAAAATGTTGAGGTATTTTTTATATGATATTTTTTTTTAAATTAACTTATCATGGCCAATAATAAAGCTTTTCTTTCTTCTTATTAAATGAGGTCATCTCAGATCTCGCAGGACGAATGGAGTAATTGGGTTTAAGCTATGAACTGTTGACGATCTTTTATAATAATCAAAAACATTTTGTTGTCACAATAGTGTTTTTTTATTGATTTATTAATCTATACGTTTCAAAACATAAAATTAATAAGGAAAAACATAAAATTTTAAAATTGTAAACTATACAAGTCGTGGCGCAGGGGCACAAAGTGTAACTGAAAACCGACTGGTTGTGAGTTCGATCCCCACTCGAGGAAATGGAATATTTACTTAATATTTATATTTCCATTTAATCGCTCTGGTGTTAAGGCAAAGCGCGGCGTTGAATTCTGCCACTCAACACTCAATGCCTCCAGAATTCGGCAGAAAGTGGGGAACGGAGTGTCTTAACACTAGGTTCCCTCTTTGCCTACCCTGCTGTGTGCGGGATGCAGCGAGAAGGTTATTTATTTTTTTATTTTAGTTTACAATAATTTCAAATTAATATAAATAGAAAATAAACCTTTCTAATAGTCCTTCCAAATCAAATAAAAAGAAAGAAAAAAAAGGATGTCATTATCTATATATATAATGGAAATTAAACAAAATTCTGTTGATAAAAAAATAACTTAAGTACATTTAAATAAACTGAGCGGCCGTCACTTAACCCGCAGCCCCATAAAGATATTATCACAGTCAGCGCATATTACAGTTAGTATTTTGAATCCTTTATGAACAGATTTATCGCTAAAATAAGGCTTCACGAAGACGGTGAGTGGTGATAAAGATGATAAGAATTTAAATAAAATTGTCTTAAATAATAAAAGTATTACATCATAAAAAAAAATGTTCAAGTTCGTATTATATTTTTTTGGAGTTGCAATTTAGCTCCAATGTAACAAGCAGGGTAGCTAAAAGGAACATAGTTAACAGACACTCATTTGTTCCTCCTTCCTTTTCAAGGTTACCGTATTTTTTTTTAATTCATGTTGAGAGGTGGAATTCAGCGCTGCAGTCTGAGCCACTGCTCCACGACGGCCTTATTATGCATATTGGAAACGCCTGCGACAGCTTAAACGAAGGATTATTATTTGCATTTCATAATTTTTATCCATACTCTATTGCGTATGATGCATTTACAAAAAGATATCATAAATGTAAAAACTTACTTCTACAAAAATACTACTAAACATTGCCGATCTGCCGCTTTCATTCTCTAAAAACACTCTGTATAAGCGTCTATCTCTTCCTTAAAGGCCGGCAATGCACCTGTAGCTCCTCTGATGTTACATGGGGTCGTGTCACTTACCATCAGGTGATCCATACCCTCGTTTGCCTTATCTTTTTCCATTAAAAAAATGTAAAAAATAAATAGCGACAATTAAGTTATATTAATAACGACTTAAAAGTTATTAATAATCTATATACCGTAGCGTTTGGCGCTCCGTTCTCTCTGACTACCCCGCAAGGGATAAAGCGTGAAGCTAAGTTAAGTTAAGTTAATAATCTATATACGAGTACGAGTTTTATATATAATAAAAAAATGAACGTTTGTCTGTGCAATGATTAATTTAATTGGTGGCGTAGCAACGAACGCAGGTTAGTATAAGATGAGAAAAATAATTATATAATAATTTTACCTACCTACGAGAACATTTCAAGTTAATATGTAATTAGGTTTCAGAAGTGAAATGTAAAAAGGAAAACAACACAACACTAATATAACAAAAAACAACTTTATGTATTGAAAATCAAAATAAAATTTAAATGACTAGACACTAATATAAAACACCAATAACATTTGATAACATATATAGTTAGTAGTACTCAGTGTTAAATATAGGAGCACTTTTAACCAATTCACAATCTTTATTACTTAAAAACATTTAAATTACTTTATAATTTATTAACAATGAACTAGTAACAATCTAATAACAAATCACATCCAGTACAACTGCAATATACTAACGTTTGCGCGGGAAAATGTGCCTTCTTGCACACACACACACACACTTACATCAGTAACTCTTATAGCAAAAAGGAAAAGAGCGGGAAATGTTGACAGTTAACACATCGCAGTACTATATTTGACAGTTGTCATATTGTAGTACGGTAGTCTCCTAATTATATGTATAAATATTTTTGTCTTGTTATAGGTGAAGGCAGGCAGGTTTTTCCTGGAACTCTTTTAAACATGCATTTTTCTGTTATGTAATATTATCTTTTTTTACCGTACAACCTCTCTCGTGTGTTCTCCATTCAACGTGACATTGGCGAAGTGATTTTGTGCTCAACTGGCACGCTCGGAACGCCATATTAAAAGAAACCAAAACAAACCTAATTATATAAATATTATCACATTTATACATTCACATAAAGAAATGTTCGTGTGCGCTCAACCTTATTTGATAAGGACCGCCGAGATCTATCGATTTAAAATCACATCCATTATTACAACGTGTAATTGGATTTCTATAGTGTTGTTAGATGGCGTGCGAGTGATAACATCGACATTTATCTAAGTTAAGTTATTTCGAGTTCTCGTTTCACTTGAAATTTTGTATGTTTGTGTGTATTTAATATATATCTTTCTTTTTAAAAAGATTCTACTAAACTAATATTTTTTATTTTATGAATATTAGTTATAAAATATTTAAATATAATGTTATACATATGTAAATGTAAAAAATTTGGCGGTTATATTTTACTTACGGGTAGGCAAAGGGACCCTAGTGTTAAGACACTCCGTTCCCCACTGCTTATTGATTCAATGAAATTATATTATAAAATTGTTGGTAAAATAATGTTTTCCTTTTTCAGATCGCTGCTCTTAGCAGCCATCTTTTTAAGTAATTATGTCACATGGACCGCATCCAGGCATCACTACACTCATAATGTAAGTAAAACAAAATTTTCCAATACAAATGTATAAAAATATAATTTCACTATAGTGTTTGAGGTCAGTGGTGTGGTGCAGTAGCTTAAAGTGTGACTATAAACGAGACTAGTTGTGGGCTAGTTCCCCACTTGAGGAAATGAAATATTTATATAAATTTATATTTCCATTACTTTGCTCTGGTGTCGAGGTAAAGCGCGGCGTTGCGGTCCGCCACAAAACAATGCTTCCAGAAGTAGGCGAGATGTGGGGAATGAAGTGTCTCAACACTAGGTTCCATGTGCCTACCTTACGGTGTGCGGGATATAGCGTGAAGCTGATTTCATTGATTTCATTTCGCTGTAGTATAATATTAACAATATAATAATATTAACAAACAGCCTATCATAATAAATTTAGGAATAATCTACACGAAGCTAGTATTAATAGACCTGACTTTATAGATCTAATCTAATTTTAGACAATAATTTAACTGTCATAGAAAGTACATTGAACTACGAGCTATTTTAGCCTTGACTATGGCAGACATAATAAAAATAAATTAAAACGGCTTCACGCTGTATCCCGCATACAGCCGAATAGTCAGAGGGAACCTAATGTTAAGGCACTCCGTTCCTCACTTTCCGCCGACTTGTTCAAGGCATTGTTGTGCGTGTTGAGTGACGGAACTCTACGTGAGGTTGGTGCAATTGTGCCAGGGCGAATAAATAAAAATATTAAGCAATAATAATGTGATCCTCGAGATGATCGAACTCACAACCGTAGCGTTACAGTCCTACTTTTGTGCGCCACGACAGCCTCTGGCAACAAGAAATAGCAATAAAATTCAAACTAGGCAATATATAAGACATTACTATTAGAACAATATATGGACGCCACATCTGCTCCGATTTGATATATTCTAATCAATATGCCAATAAAATTCAGTTAGATCTTAGTAATTTTATTGATTTCAATTGTGAGTCTTGTCACTTTTTCAATTGTTAATAATTAATAAATGTTGTTTGAGTGTTTGCTCTGTGATGATTCTACTAAAAGAATCTCAAATTGGCAATGATTTTAATAACAAAAGATATAGATCTTTTGTTTTTAAAATCATTCTTTCTTTATTTAATTTCTGTACCAGTGGTAATATGAGTTCGGAAAGTGGGGAACGGAGTATCTTAACACTAGGTTCCCTCTGCCTACTTTGTTTTGTAGTGTTGTGTAGGATACAGCGTGAAGCCTGATTATTGTTTTATTTATATGTAAATTAGTTGAAGTCAGAAATAATAATTCATTACCTCGAGTGGGGATCGAATTCACAACCGTCGCGTTTCAATTACACCCTCGTGCCTCTAGGCCACGACGGCCTCTACTTTCGTTTATATTCTTATTTTGTATTATTAACTTTACGAGTTATGCCTAGATATTTTTTTTTGATAGTTTTATATGTACATTTATATTATGTCAGGGGCCATAGCATTGGTCAAATTACTCGTATATACATTTATTCTTACGTTTTACCAGAACAATATTCGTGTGATATGTGAAGATATCTAATCAGATAATTAACTAAAATATATTTTTTTGCTTTACACTGTATCTCACATATAGCAAGTTAGGCAAAGGGAACGTGGGAACCTAATATTAAGTCGCTTCATTTTAATTAAGATACTTCCGTTCCCTACTTTTTGCCCAAATCTGGAGACATTAACTGTGAGAGACTTAACGTCGAGCTATGTCTTGATACCTGAACGAGAAAATGAAAAAAGAAAAAAACTATTAAATATTTCATTTCTTCGAGTGGGAATCGAACTCACAATCTTTCGTATGTACAATCTGTCTTAAGTCTTCACGCTTGTGCACCTGCGCGACACATAAATCATCTCATAAAATGAAGTTTAAAATAGGAAAAAAGTTGATAATTTCATAAATCAAAATAAACTTGGTTCTGGCTAAACAAACAAAACGTCGCCCTCGATGCGCAAGCGCAAACACTCGTGCTCAAGTGTGTCCGCAACATTCTCACATCCGTACTGTACTTAACGAGTTGTTTATCATCATAACATTTTATCAGCCAACAAATGGTTCCCGTGGTGATTTAAAATATAAGGACTGGTTCGTACTTTAGAATTATAATATTTAATATTTTATTTAGTCATGATATTGGAAGACGGGTTTAATAAAACTCGTTAAGTGCGAGTCGGACGCGGTCGCCTTAGCTTCCGCACCATTTTAAAGGCTATAGATCAACAAGTGAAATACAACTTATAAAAATTTACAAATTTAACTTTGCATATTTAATTTTTTTTTAAATAAACTATAAATATTTTTTAACTTTGTAATGTTTTTTTAAATGCCTATAAAGTTTCATTTTTTGGATTTTTTTCTTTATTTGTGTTATAAGCCCAATTTCATAACTGTAGGTCCACGGGAAATACCCTATAGGTTTTGATTACGCGGTAAATTTTATACGAAATGCAGCAAAATCGAAGCATAAATGCTCATATCTTTTACTTAGAAGCTTGATTTTTTCTGTGCTTCAAGTGAATCGAATAAATAATAATTTCAGTTTTTTACCTTTTGAGATATGGAACTCTAAAAATATAAAATATTTACTTATTAATATGTCTATAGATAAATGGTCATCGAAGTAGGCACAGGCGGCAGGGTGCTGGACTGTTTCTACCAGCCTCGTATATAATACCTGGTGGTGAGGGGAGCGGGGCGTGGGGGGAATGGGGCACCGTGTCTGCGTGCTCCAGGACTTGTGGAGGAGGTGTGGCTAGTCAAAAGAGAATATGTCTGGAATTTGGGTACGTTTTCAAGACTAATGAATTGAATTTTAGTTTTACTATAAACGTCCTTTCTTTATTTCTGACATCTATGTAATTAAAATGTCTATTTTGAAATTACCAACAGGTAATAAAACAAGACGAACAAAAGAATGCAAGAATTTATCAAATTTTATCATCATGGCCTTTTTTGAACATACGTATTAAATATTAAATGACTAGAACACTTAAATATAATTACCAAGTAATAATAGAATAAAATAGATTTAGTTTTTGATGGTATAAAAATAAAAAATAAATATTTTTACAATTCAGTTCAGACGGACAACCCCTATGCACGGGAGGGGACACCAAGTACTTCTCGTGTCAAACACAAGACTGCCCCGAAGGCGCGGGAGACTTCCGCTCCGAGCAGTGTGCCTCCTATGACAACAAAACTTTCAGAGATCAAAAATATAAGTAAGTTCAATTTATATTTAAGCTTATACTTGAAAATATTTATGTAACAAAACATACACAAATATTTATCAAGTATATTTAAGGCCTCTTTAGTCCCACGTAACCTATGAGACTATTTTTTGACTAAAGTCGATGATAGTGGGTTCGATCTCTATACTATTTAAATTAAATTTCTGTTCCAGTACATAAATAAATGCAAATATGAAGAATATAAGTAAATGCAAGCTTTTACCAATGAAACAATTTAAATGACGAACTAAGTTCTTTTCTACTAAAATTAAACCATAAATTTGTTATATAAAAATATAATTTATTATCTTTTCTTAAAATAAAAAAAAATGTATCGTAACATATGGAACCTATACCTATTCCTATATAATTACAGCCTTCATCACCAGCCAAAATTTCATAAAAAAAAAATAACAATAAAATATTTTTTATAATATAGTTGGGTGCCATACACGAAGGCGCAGAACCCATGCGAGCTGAACTGCATGCCTCGCGGTGAGCGCTTCTACTACCGCCAGCAGCCTAAGGTGGCCGACGGGACGCGCTGCAATGATGAATCCTTCGACGTATGCGTAGACGGCGTTTGCCAGGTAAGTTCCCTTTTCTCTTTTTTGTAGCTTCACGCCTTATCCCGCATACAGCAGGGTAGGCAGAGGGGACGTAGTGTTAAGACACTCCGTTGCCGTTTCCGCTGAATTCTGGAGGCATTCCGTGTTGAGTGGCGGGAGTTAATTCCGCGCTTTACCTTAACACCAGAGTGAGGAAATGAAAATATTAAAAAAATATTTTTTTCAAGGGGAATTCGAAGTCACTTGTCGCGTTTACAGTCACACGCTTCTGCACCTGTGCTACTGTCCTGTGGCCTAAAATAAAATACGATTTTGTTGATTATGAGGCCAGTCGTGGCGCAGAGGCACAAAGTGTGGCTGTAAAATCGACTGGTTATGGGTTCGATCCCTACAACGAAAGGAAATATTTATTTATATTTATATTTACATTTCTTCGCTCTGGTGTCGAGGCAAAAGACCGGCGTTAAGTTCCGCCACTCAACACGCAATGCTTCCGGAACTTGGCGGAAAGTGGGGAAACTGATTTTATTTAGAAAACGTATAAAAATTTGAACGTAGCGGGACTCGAACCCGCGCCTCCTGGAAACAGACCAGGACCAGACCAGACCATAGTCGGTTTCCAGGAGGCGCGGGTTCGAGTCCCGCTACGTTCAAATTTTTATACGTTTTCTAAATAAGTATTTTTCTTTCCTAAGTGTGGAATAACACTTTAAAAATGTTTAAAAAGAAACTGATTTTATTAGATTTTGTCGCTTACAGATTTACGTAAACACTTACATTTGGCGTATATTTTAATATTTAGTTAATGATTATTATCGTATATGAAATATAATTGTATATTCTATTACAGCCGGTGGGTTGTGACATGATGCTGGGTTCAAACTCGCGAGAGGACAAGTGCCGACGTTGTCGCGGTAACGGAACTGACTGTTATACGACCAAGGGAATTCTAGACTCGCAAGATTATAGAAAAGGTACATATTTTAAATTTTTCTAGCTTAAACCTATATCATGCACACAAGCAAACAGCAGGGTAGGTAGAGGGAACCTAGTGTAAAGGCACTCCGTTCCGTTCCTCATTTTCTTGAGGCATTGCATATTGAGTAGCGAAACGTAAGATTTAGCTTTGCCTCGTTACCAAACAGGGAAAATTAAAGTAATAAATATTTAACTTCCCCGAATGGGAATCGAAGCCAAAAGTGTCACGTTTACAGTCGCACGCTGGTTCCCTACACCACGACGGCCTAAAAATTTAATTTTCAATTTTAATTTACGTCATGAATGCTATACAAATAATAAAATGTTGTTCCCTATATTGTAAATTGTTGTCCTGTGTTAGATAATTAGGTTAAAGAATTTACACTTTTTCATATATTTTTTTTAATATTTCAGGGTACAACGACATACTTCTCATACCAGAAGGTGCAACGAATATATTCATAGAAGAAGTGAGGGACTCGAACAATTATTTAGGTATGTTATTTATTTATTAACATTTTAGAACTGTAAATTAATTTAAACATATTATTAATTAAATATTTTTGATGATTTTGATTTTTTTCAACCTAACCGACTTCTGTAAAAGGAGGGGGCTATCAATTCGACTGTTCTTTTAGTTTTTTTATATTTGTTACGTCAGAATCTTTAACTGTGTGAACCGATTTTGATGATTCTTTTTATATCTGAGAGGTGGTGCTTCCCGTGTGGTCCCATTTTAATTTGGTCCATTTCTAAAAATTATATTCAAGAGAAAATCTAAAAAAAATTGCATTAGTATAAAATAGTATATACGCGACAAATGGACGAGCAAAGCAATATCTCGCCAACCGATTTCGATTATTCTTTTTTTATTGAAAAGGATAAGTTTGGTTAGGCTCTGATTAATAGATCCGGTTGAAAATAAAGAAGTTAAAAATGATAATAATTCCCAGCTCTGCGCGCGAAGCAAGACAACGTGTACTACTTGAACGGCGACTACCACATCGACTTCCCGCGGCGCCTGCGCATCGCCGGCGCGCTGTGGGCCTACGAGCGCAGCCAGCAGGGCCTCGCTGCGCCTGACAAGCTCCGCTGCCTTGGACCCATCGCAGAGCCACTCTATCTCTCGGTATGGATTTTTTATAAATTCACCTATCTCTTGCAGCGAGTAGAGTTTTTTTCAGCATCACGCTATATCCTGCACATAGCAGGGCTACAGAGGAAACTTGGGGATCTAAGGAACCTAATAAAGTTACACTGTTGCCATTAAGTTACTTCCGATCTCCACTTCTCGCCGAATTCCGGAGGCATTGCGCATTGAGTGGCGAAATTCAACGCCGCACTTCGCCTCACCCGAGCGAGGAATTGAAATTATAAAATATTATAAATTTCTAAAGTGGAAATCGAACCCACAACCTGCTGTGTTTACAGTCGCACGCTTGTGCCCATAGAGCCACGACTGGCTTCCAAATGAATAATATATATATTAATCTACTGTGTTGAAGTGTAGCTTCTTTACAATCACAACAAGCCCAAGACCAAGGCCAGTTGTGACTTAAGAACGTAATGAATTTGCGGATAATTATAAGCATTATAAAATAACAAAAGAAATTTACAAACCATCCATAACAGTTGCTGCTGCAAGACGACAACGTGGGCGTGCAGTACGAGTACAGCGTGCCGTCGGCGCTGGCGCCGCCGCCCAGCCAGCAGTACGCGTGGGTGCACGACGAGTACTCGCCCTGCAGCGCCACGTGCGGAGGAGGTACCTAAAAAAATCTATAAAAAATATCGATGGTGGTAGGTAAATAGAAAGTATAGAAAGCGGATACCGCAAATTGTTTTTTTTTAAACTACTGAGAAGTTTTAATGTTTTTTATTAAATTAAAAAAATAAATTATTTAAACATGTATGAGTGTGTAAAAAACAATACACTTGTTAGTAGTTAAAAACAGCAATAATAGATACCTTTTTTCACTTTCGATTAATCCTAATTTCGTTTTATTATTAATCTTTAAAGATTATACTTGTTATTTATAAGTATGGTAGTATATTATGCACATATATAGGTAGTATTAATATCTCAAACAAATGTGGTCAGTTGTGTCAATTGTGTGTTACATTTCTTTAACAATTTTATGCTTCCCAATAGAAAATCCAAAATTTTTGAATCCAAAAGTTAGTTATACAATAAAAAATATTTTAAATAACTTCGAAATTTATAATAGTGAAATATATATATTTTTAGTGTTGAATTTTCTTTTTGATTTTAACAAATTGCACTCTTATCTCATATCTTATATCATTAAATAGGTGGTCAGTTTGAATAAAATATTTTGAAAACCTACTTAATAAATCAAATTCAAAGAAAAAAGTGTAACTTTAAATAGATATATAGAAATTATTGTACAAGTTTAAGCAGTGAAATTCACTTTTTAGTCTCACGTTGTATTTCGCTAACAGCAAGGCAGGCAGAGAGAACCTAGCGTTAAGACACTCCGTTCCCCATTTTCCGACGAACTCTAGAAGCATCGCGTGTTATATGGCGGAGCTCAAGGCCTTAGGCATCGTTTACTCTTCAAAGTAACAACAAATGTTTATTCCAGGTATCCAAACACGCACAGCAACGTGTCGATCACGCGAGGAGTTGCAAGAGGTAGAAGAGGCGCTGTGTGACTCAGCGCTGCGACCGGCCACCAACCAGAGCTGCAGCACGGAGGCGTGCGCGCCGCAGTGGGCGCGCGGCGAGTGGGGGCCGTGCTCGAAGCCCTGCGGCGCCGACGGCATGCGCTCCAGGCAGGTTTACTGCCAGAAGATTATTAGTAATGGGTTAGTGTTCTACAAGTTTTACTATAATTTGGAAAATTGACTTGCGAAGGCCGATCGCCACCGTTTACTCTTTAACTCTAAACTCTAAACTGACTCTAAACTCTCTCTATATATTTCACTTAGAATTTATATTCATTTAAAGCTCATTGTTCTAATTCTCAAATCCAATTATAAAATCCGTATAGCAATCATTGGATATCTCCCCAAGGGGAGGGAATCCTATTGAGATATCCAAGGTTCAAATTTTGACATTCAAGCGATTTTCTTGTAAAACAGAAACAAAAAAAAAATACTGTTTATAACTTTTTATTCTCCTCTGGTTGAATATGTTAATGCAACTCTTTATTGGCTTTGTAAATAAAATAACAAATTAATAAAAAAAAACGCGACAGGTTATGGGTTTGATTTCCACCCCAGCAAATGGTTGTTTATTTAATATTTTCATTTTTTCGCTCTGTTAGAGTCAAAGATTTGGCGGAAAAAGGGGAAGTATATTTAACTGTTATTCCATTAGGTTTACAGTTCACTATCATTACAATTTTTCAAGTAGAACAATTTAAAAACAAATATAAAAATATTATTCTAGAGTAACTTTCAGATATCCATCAGTAGTAGCGGATGAGGAGTGCTCCGGCCTTTTAGGCCTTAAGCCCAAGTCATACGAACAGTGCAACACCAACGCTACCTGCCCTACTTGGTTTACTGAACCCTGGAAACCGGTTAGTTTTTAATATAAATTAATAAGTATAATTGTTAATTAAAATTTTATATTAGAAAAAATCATCTGAAAGTGCTGTATAAAAGAGTAAGAGTTTAAATAAAAATATAAAGAGTATATTTATATTTAAACTCTTACTATATATTTTTATTTAAACTCTTGTGTTTTTTTTCCTCTACTTTATAAATTCCTCCGCGACTTGGTACGGGCGACAGATAGATTGAGATAACTGGCTTGCACTAGGAGTGCAAGATAGGAGGTCTTCCAGATCTACTGCATATATAAATATTCCGCTAAATCACGAATGCTTTTGTGATTTCGCAGGCGAAGCCGCAAGTGGATCACAAGTAGGAATATAACAATCAATTATCAGAGGTCAGTCGTGACACAGGAGCAGGACTCGTTTATTCGATTTCTACTCGGGTAAACGAAATATTTAATATTTTCATTTACTTGTTCTGGTAGCGAGGAAAAGTGCGGCGTTAAGTTTCGCCACTCAACACGCAATGCTTCTAGAATTCGCTAGAAATTGGGAAACGAAGTGTCTCAATACTAGGCGTGAAGCTAAAAAGAAACGAATTACAACATAAACTTTATTAAAACAATTTTATAATTTAGTGCGACAAGTTATGCGGAGAGGGCAAACAAAAGCGATTGGTGGTCTGCCACCAAAGAATCAACGGTCGTGTAGAGGTTTACGACGACGACACCTGCATCGACGAGAAGCCGGAGTCAGAGCGGAGCTGCAACCTGCACCCTTGCGGCGGTGTCGACTGGATGCTCAGCGACTGGAGCGGGGTGAGACGTTGAGAACATATATATCTCCTTTATTTACAAATATAAGAATGAAATGATGTATTTATTAATATTTTTTATTTATTAATTAAAAAAAAGGCGATTAAAATTTAAAATTGTGATTTTAAAATCTAAAATTTATTGTATTTAACTGTTAAAAGGTTGATACACCTTAAAAGTATCTAAAGGTCGATTAACAATATATATATTTTATATATTATATATATATATATATTGAATTTAATATTATTATATAATAATAATTTAATATTATTATTAATATTATTAAAATTAATTGAAATGGGGACGGAGTGTCTTAACACCAGGTTCTCTCTTGCTACCTTGCTGTGTGCGGGATACAGCGTAAAGCTGATTTAATTTAATTTAAAATTAATAAAAAAAAATTGAATACAACATATAATATTTATTGAATGTCAGTGTGATACATGCCTGTCGACGAACCGCACGCGCACTGCTCACTGCGCGACCAAAGACCACAAGGTGGTGGCGTCAGAGCTGTGCGCGTACCACCCGCCGCCGCTCCTGGTGGAGCCCTGCGACAGCGCCGCACTGCCCCCCTGCCAGTACCTCTGGTACGCCACGCAGTGGAACAAGGTACACTTTTTTCACCATTATTTTAACTCATCATTTAATGTGTAATATTATATTTTAACATTATTGACATAATGAATTGTTGCACGAATTATATGTTTTATATTTGTTTTAAATATCTCAAGACAAAGGAAAATTTACAAAATACAGAAGTGCACCTACTCGTAGATAAAACGAAAGATGAAATTATAACAGACACTCAACAAACTGAAATATTATTGTTAAGAATGGTTTGATTCTTATATATTACCTAATATTTAAACTTAGTGTTCAGCGGAATGCGGCAACGGCACGCAAACCCGGCGCGTGTTCTGCGGACGCTTCGACGGCGTGACGGTGGCGGCGGTGGAGGACGAGCGCTGTAATCCCGACGATAGGTACAAAGACACCAAGCCCTGCTCCGTGCCCAAGGAACTGTGTCCAGCTAGATGGTTCACCGGACCGTGGCCTGCGGTACTGTCTTATTTCGATCATTATTATCAACATTTGAGAACAAAGCTATATGGAATTTTAATTTTGACTAATTTAAAAAAAATGACTAATTCTAATTTTAAACCATTTTTTTAAAGTATTGAATATATTAATATACTATGTATGTCTGTGTAATATGAAAAGAAATTATTCAATCTAGGTATGTAAAAAAATATCGTCTAATATTTGATATGGCATTACACATCATATCACTCCAGCGAAAAAATTGCGATAAATAAATTAAAAATATGAAATTGTTGACAGTGTCCAAAAGAATGTGGTGGTGGCGAGAGGAAACGGCGCGTGATGTGCATCAGTGGTGGTCGCGAGGTGCTCGAGTGTGATGAGCTCACCGTCCCCGACTCAATACAATCATGTAACACTCAACCCTGCAATGGAGGTAAGCACGATGATATCAATTGTCTGAAAAATTAGCTCAAATTCTCGTCGAGGTAGACATGGAGAACCTGCTACGTTACGGTAAAAATATATTTTTTTATTTAAATCATGCTAAATTATGAAAATTATATGGATAAAAAATAACTCTGATCACGTCAGAGGGACGACTATTACAAAAAAAATCTGCTCTTACGACATTCCTTACACCACTTTTCTTGTCCTCCACTTATATATACTTTATCTTATTATTGTACTTTTTCGTTATTATAGATGAAGTACTGCCGGTCGATTCAAAATCCGCGCCCATAGTAGACGACTACGACGAACAGGACTGCGACCCTGAAGCAGAAGATTATCCTGAAGAAAATATTGAAATAGATCCCGTTGTTGAAGATGAGATTGATGAGAGTGATTTCTCTTTGGTAAGTGATATATTTTACAACGAACAAAACAACAAAATTACCTATACAAGCCATATATTAATAAACTTATGTCTTTTATAAAAACTATTTTAAATATTTTTCTATATCTATTGATAATATTATTTAATTTAGATTCCTGATTTCAAAACAACTCGCGCGACGGAAGGGTCTGGATGGGAAACTACAACAGACATTTGTAAGCTTTAGTTTAATATAAATGCAAATATACACTAAAACACACACAAAGATAACCGTATGCTTTACATTTTTTCTTTTCCATTTCAGTTGATTATACCGACGGCTCTGGGTATTCATATAGTGACGAAACTTTATCAACCGACATAGATAGCTCTACTACTGAGTCATCAGGATCTACTGTATCAGAAATTACAGAAAGTGATGTAACAGTTATAACAGAATCTGAATCTACAGACACATCGTCAACAGAAATTTTGAGTTCTAACTCGACGGAAGTTACAGATTCAGAAAGTACTAGTGTTGAACCGACTATGGTTACTGAAAAAGAATATTCAGATACAGAATCACCGGAAACGACGGAAACAGAAACTAGTGGAAGCACAGACGCCACAGATATAACTAGTACAGATTTAAGTACCGAAACAACTTCTTCTGTGGTTTTGGACACAGATTCCACAGAAACAAAAGAAACTGAATTAACTATAAGCACAGAAGGTAGATCTACGGACACCCCATTAGTGACTGAATCAAGTACCTATATTGACTATGAAACAGATTCTGAATCAACTACGAATACTGACTTGTCAACAAGTAACAGTGAATCAACTGAATCGGAAACTAAAGAAAGTGATTTAACAGAAACAGGGTCTACTGAAAGTACTATAACTGAACTAACAGATACAACATCAGAAAGTTCTTCATCTATCATCGAAGGTAAAAGTTTTGACTTATTAAATTAATTATTGTATATTTTGTTTTTATAATAAACAAATATATTTTATATCATTTTGTACGTACTTAAATTTTGTTTTAAAAAGTTATTTACGGACTCAGTTTTAAAAAATGTTATTTTCCTATAAAACTGGAAATCTGATATAATCTAAAAGTATTTTGATTTAAAAAAACATATAATTTAATTATAGTAACAAATATTACACTTTATGTCATTTTAATGATTAATTTTGCAGTAATTAGTATATTTTCTATATAGGTTCTACTACTGAAGAGTCTACTGGATCGACAGAGGTAGTCATTACAGAAGAGTCTTCTACAACTGATATACCATCAAGCGGGTCAACAGAAACACCAGAAAGTAGTATTACTAGTTCTACAGAAAGCGAAATGTCTACAATATCATCAGAAACTAGTGAATCAGAATCCACTTCATTTACCACAGAATTTAGCAAATCAGAAGTTAGTACATCAGAGAGTGACGTAACAGAGTCAAGTACAACAGAGTCAGGTCCAACGGAGTTAGGTACAACTGAGTCAGATACAGAATCCAGTACAAAAGAATCCAGTACAACAGAGTCAGGTACAACGGAGTCTGGTACCACGGAGTCAGGAACAACGGAGTCAAGTACAGCAGAGTCTGGTACAACAGAGTCTGGTACAACGGAGACTAGTACAATAGAATCTAGTTCATCGGGATACAGTTCAACTGAGTCAAGCACAACTGAATCGGGATCAACAGAAACTGATTTAATAGAATCTAGCACTAGCGTTACAAGTGAATCGAATACATCAGAATCTGAGACCACAATAACAGACACAAGCGAAGAGTCTACAACAGAGTCATCTACTTTACAAAGCAGTGAATCATCTACAACATCTGAGATATCTATATCTACTGAAGCGAGCTCCACCGAAATGAGTGCATCAAGTACGAACGAACCCACAGAATCTACTACAGTCTCCGGTGAAACTACTTCATCTGATATAACTGAAAGTAAGGAACAATAATTATAGTAAATATCTATATAATATAATTAAAGAATGAATTCCATTATTTACTATTATAAATTGGAGGCCGTCGTGGCGTGCCCTTTCATGGATGTGAAAGTAACGCGACAGTTGTGGGTTCGACCCCCACTCGGGTAATAAATTATTATTTATTAATATTTTTATTGCATTGATTCCGCGAGTAACACGTAATGCCCCGAAAAATTCACCGAAAAGTGAGAAATGGAGTGTCTTACCACAAGGTCCGTCTGCCTATCATCCTATATGTTTTTGACTTTTTTTGAATATAATGTCAAATAAAATTTACAGGTACATACGCAACAGAAAGTTCTACTCTAGAAAGTGGTTCAACAGTTGAAATATCAACTACGGAAAGTGCTGAGAACACAAGTACTTATAGATTTATTTTATATATATTTTTTTTATCATAGGTACGTATATTCAATATCTTTAAATTATTTTATTTTTGATAGCACCGTGGGTATGGACAACGATTGTCGAACCGCATAAGAAGCCTCCTTGCAAGGTCAGAAAGACCAAATGTGCCAAAAGTAAATTTGGGTGCTGTCCTGACAAAAGAACACCTGCTACCGGACCATTCGATGAAGGTATGATATGTTATAACAATTAAAACTAAACTTAAATTCCCCTACAGTATATACTTTTAAACGGGTTATTTACTTTCATATAGTCTATGATATTGACGTCTCCTACGCGTGTGATCATTATTAGTTTAAAAATCACACGAGAAGCTAACCAAGATACTATTATATATTCAATTATATTAAAATAAAATAAAGAAATTAAGCAAATGACACGCAGGTTGCCCGATTCCGGAGACGTGCGCGGAGTCGAAGTACGGGTGCTGTCCGGACGGCGTGTCGGCGGCGGCGGGCGCGGCCGCGCGGGACTGCCCCGTCGTGCCCTGCGCCGTCACGCTGTACGGCTGCTGCCGCTCCGACAACGTCACGGCGGCGGAGGGCAACGACCAGGAGGGCTGCCCCGAACCGCCGCCGCCCTGCTTCTCCACCAAGTACAAGGCTATACTTATCCATATATATATAGTTGGGAGCTCCATTCTTATTTGGGAAATATTGTGTTTAATTTTTTGCGACACGAAGCGATGAAAAACAGGCGAAAATTGGGGAATCGTATACGTATCTAAACGTCAAAATTAAAATAAAATGTTTTTTTTTATCGTCTAGCTACATATAGCAGGATAGGCAGAGGGAAGCTGTATAACAATCCGTTGGCATTATAACATTTCCTTGGCCCATTTTTCGGCAAACTCTTATAATAGGCATTGCGAAACGAAACAAATAAAATATTCAATATATCTTTCCCCCCATTGAGTATCGAAAAATTGATGAGTTGTACTAATTTTAATAGCCTAATCTGTGTCATGCTTTCGCATATTCTAAAGTTAATACATTAGGATTTGCAGAATTTCTTTTATTCTCTATCTGTTTTGGCCAGAAATGCTTTGACAAGCACTTTATCATAAATATAATATTTACTATTTTTTTTACTGTTAATCAGGTATGGCTGCTGTCAAGACAACGTTACAGAAGCTAAAGGACCTGTATTCGAAGGGTGCCTACAAACAGGTAGGAACATAAATCATTTAAATAATATATTCATCAAAGTATACATATGATTTGTTAAATTAAAATTAAATATAGTTACAGAAACCGAGAGGCCTAGTACTACAGTGGGGGCAGGCTGCGAGGTATCAGAATTTGGATGTTGTTATGATGGTGAGACCGAAGCCTCTGGACCTGACAGCCAGGGATGCCCGTGTAGCATCACTGAATTTGGTTGCTGCCCTGACGGCGTATCAATATGTTAGTGAACTATTCTCAAAATATTATCATATATCATAATTTATAAAGAAGTTGCTATTTTAATTTACATTTTTTTATCCGGAAGATTATATACCTGTCAGATTAAAATAGCACAGTAATTTAAATTATATGTTGTGCTTATCATAGTTGCAGGATTCAATCTTACCAATATAATAAATAATTAAAATTTAGGCTTTCTAATATTTTGAATCGAATAAATGAAATAATGTTTCATCTCAAATAGTGGCCGACAAACTGTTATTTTCAATTTGGACATGAAATTTTTATTCATAGCTTTTCAGAATATTCCAATATACAAAAGAACTCCATTGTAAAATTTAGAATGGTCGTAGTATTATGATTAAGCAAGTATTGGTTTCGCAGCTCGCGGCCCCAACCTGGAGGGCTGCGTGATGACGTGTCACACGTCGGCGTACGGCTGCTGCCCCGACGGGGACACGCCGGCGCACGGGCCCGCCGGCGAGGGCTGCTGCCTGCAGGCGCCCTACGGGTGCTGCCCCGACAACTACAAGGCAGCTGAAGGACCACATCTCGAGGGTAACTTAGTCACTTTCAGAATTAAACATATTATATATGTATCAATTTTGTGTCGGGAATATTCTATATCTATGACAAATATATTCAGTTTTTCTCAAAATAAACGTAAGAAATATTTTTCTTGCATTAAGGATGCGGTTGTCAAAACGCTCACTTCGGCTGCTGCCCCGACAACATCACGATTGCGCGCGGCCCCAACCGCGAAGGCTGCGGCTGCCAGGATTCACCGAATGGATGCTGCCCGGATAGGTGAGCTTACACTTTATATTATAACATTTGAATTTTACAAATATGATAAGGCCAGTCGTGGCGCAGGGACACAAACGTGTGACTGTAAAATCGACTGGTTGTGTGTCGATCCCCACTCGAGGAGATTAAGTATGTATTTATTTACATTTTTTCGCTCTGGTGTCGAGGCAAAGCGCGGCGTTGAGTTCCACCACTAAACACTCAATGCCTCCAGAAATCGGCGGAAAGTAGGAAACAGAATGTCTTAACTCTAGGTTCCTTTTGCCTACTCTGCTGAGTGTGGGATACAGCGTGAAGTTGACAAACATAATGTTATACTGGCTAAATATATTAATATAGAAAAGTTATATATAATATAATTAATATCAATTTTAAATAATATGCCCAGTAAGATTTCAACAAGGAATTGGTTTAACTTTTTATATAACAATCTAAAGGCACACAGCAGCTGAGGGGCCAGGTTACAGAGGTTGTGCGTGCAACACGTACCAGTTCGGGTGCTGCTCCGACGGCGTCACGGTCGCGACCGGCCCCAACCAGCAGGGCTGCATCTGCCAGCACTCGGAGTTCGGGTGCTGCGGCGACGACACCACGCACGCCACGGGCCCCGACATGCAGGGCTGCAACTGCGCCTCCAGCAAGTACGGCTGCTGCCCCGACGGCGTCAGCGAGGCCAAGGGCAAGAACTTCCTCAATTGCACAGATTTACTGGACAACAGACAAGGTTCATTTCTATTTTCTCTAGTTCTATTAAAACTATAATTATGTATGTAAGAACAATAATTCCATGTTTCAACATTCCTAATATCTCATCCAAAATTTATATTGTTTTTTTTTGTATAATTTTTGTTTTTCTTAAATTACAAAAACATACGAAGTATGTTAATATATTAGTAATAATAATAAATTAATTAAATGAAACTTTAACAGCGGCGTGTGGACTGTCAAACGACCGTGGCTCCTGCCACAACTACACAGTGTACTGGTTCTACGACATCACTTACGGAGGCTGTTCGAGGTTCTGGTACAGCGGCTGTGAAGGCAATGGTAACAGATTCGTCAGTCAGGCCGAGTGCCAGGACGTCTGTGTGCATCCGCCGCCTAAAGGTGTGTTTATGATATTCATATTCAAATTTACGATCATTATTAGGGACTAGTTATGGTGCAGGGGCACAAGTGTGCTATTATAAGCGTGACATGTTGTGGGTTCGATTCCCACTCAAGGAAATTAAATATTGAATATTTACATTTTTTCGTTTTGGTGACAAGGCAAATCACGGCTTTAAGTTCGACCATTCAACACGTCATACCTGCAGAATTGGTTGAAAAGTGGGGAACAGCACGCTTCTCATTAAAGCACATGATCGAACAGAGAGTCTTGACGCTAGTTTTCCAGGTTCCCTGCTTTGTGCGACATACATAGTGAAGCTAAGAAAAAATGTTGACATTACTTTTACATACGTCTTACGTCAATTTATAAAAATAAATTCAGCTTATAATAAAAAAAATACTATATTTTAATACATAATAAACAAATGCTGGAGGCATCACAGTAATCAAATTATGTATAATTTTCTTATTAATTCAAAAGGATCAATCCATTTCTTTAGTCTAAAAATACAAATTTATGTTGTGTAGATGTCTGCCGGTTACCTAAAGTGAAGGGCGCATGTACGGGCTACAACGTCCGCTGGTACTACGACGCCAGCCGGGAGCAGTGCTCGCAGTTCGTGTACGGCGGCTGTCTCGGCAACGACAACAACTTTGAAACCCAGGAACTGTGTCAAAAACGCTGCGAGCCGGAGAAAACGGAGGGTAATGTATCGACTGTAGGACAAATTTTAGACAAAAAATTCAACATTCATTCAAATTTTGAAGAATAAGAAATGTGGTCTACATTGTGTCTACATGTGTCCGTAATAAATAAAACAAAAAATGTAAAGAGAAATAATATAATGTAATGTTTATCTGAATTTGTCAGATTTCTTTTTATTTTATTACTAGTTGAATCACAAAAATTTGTAGCCACAAATACAAAAATATAAAAGGGTTTGACTATTACTCGCTCGCTGATCAGCGGTCGCAGGGGACGCCCGTGTGATCACTGATTTCCTTCAGGCAGCCATTGATGTTTACATTTCTTGAGGGGGCGAGTCATCTGTCCTTGTGACACTGTAAAGACCATTCCTGATCAATAGCAATATAAGACCATCAGAAAAGAAAAGTTGAGTTGAGGCCAATCCTGGAGCAAGAGCACAAGATTTCCTTTCAAGGAAATAAAATATTAATTATTTTTATTTCTTCGCTCTGCTATCGAAGCAAAAGCGTGATGTTGAGTTCTGCCACTCAACATGCATGTGTAGCGAGGCCTGTCTCCAGAATTCTGCGGAAAGTGGGAAACGTAGTGTGAACGCAGGAGAAGGCAGAGGGAACCCAGTATTAAGCACTAGGTTCCACCTGCCTATCCTGTTGAGTGCGGGATAAAGCGTGAACCTGGAAAAAAGAAAACAAAAGTGTGTCATATTGTAGACCAATGCAATCTGCCGGTGGAAGCGGGCCCGTGCGCGGGACACTTCCCGCGCTGGGCGCACGCGGGCGGGCGCTGCGAGCAGTTCACGTGGGGCGGCTGCGGCGGGAACGCCAACCGCTTCGGCTCCGAGGCCGCCTGCCGCCTGCGCTGCGCGCCGCCCGGCCGGCCCATACGTGAGTCCTACGCCACCTTACGCTATTACTTAGTGCAACTACTTCTTCTTCTTCCTCTTATTCAAAATCACAATGTAGTTGACTATTGAATGGAGATTCATGACGCTTGGTGTGGTAGTGGGGTTCATATTTTAGTTAACATTTTTTTATTTAAAATAAATCAAAGCTAATATTGTATGCACAACAGTAATGGTAGTTTACATTTGGTTGATAACTTGGTTGATAACAAACTTTGCCTTTACGATATTTACTATTTAGTTTACTAAATTATTAGAAGGTGATGGATTGCACAGTAGATTGATTTGTAGATAGTTTTTAACTTTTATTTTATTTATATTTTACTTTCCAAACTTGTATCAACATGCAAAGCTCTACAAAATTAGTGCTATTACTTCTAATAGAATTGATAATTACATCCGAATGAAACTATAAAATTTAAAAGAGATCTGAGCATGTTGATACGAGAACACTAACATTGCACGCAACAGAGGCATGCTCACTGCCGCAAGAAGCCGGTAGTTGCACGGAGAAGCACCCCGCCTGGGCCTTCAGCTACACCGAGAACCGATGCGTGCCCTTCTATTACACGGGCTGTGGAGGCAACGATAACCGCTTTGACAGCGAGCAAATGTGTAGCGAGGCCTGTCCCGCCGCCCACGGTGAGTACTACACTGACTGACAGAATGTTTCCTAAGCTGTTTTACATGGACAGGACATTGAGTTTTCTATCTTTTCTTTAATAAACTTATATCAGGATTACGCACTTGAAATTATAAATAACAGAGAAATTATAGATATAAGTTTTGGTCTTGTAAATTTATGATTCCATTTATGTTTTGTTTTTATACAAGACGTCTTTAGTTTCAAAAATAAAAAAATGAAATTAAGTTTTGCACTTCTAATAATTATTAATTTAAAAAACTGAAATTGAATATTAACTTTATTGATTACTTGAATTTTTTATGTGTATAAATGGCTAATATGAACTATAAAAACTGTCAAAATGTGATCATGTTTCCAAATTTTTTAACGCTTGTACATAGATATATTTAGGTAATAAATGCATGACAATTTATATAACAGAAATATTCTTTACGGGTATGGTATTAATATTACAGATTATACAAAAAAAATCAGCTTCACGCTGTATCCCGCACACAGCAGGGTAGGCAGAGGGGACCCAGTGTTAAGACACTCCCGTTCCCCACTTTCTGCCGAATTCTGAAGTCATTGCGTGTTGAATGGCAGAACTCAACGCCGCGCTTAACCTCGACACCAGAGCGAAGAAATGGAAATATAAATTTAAGTAAATATTTCATCTCCTCGAGTGGGGATCGAACCCACAACCAGTCGGTTTTACAGTCACACCTCGTGCCGCTGCGCCACGACCGGCCTCACCATTTTTTATATGTTTATTTAAACGTCGAAAATCATACTAATAATAAATTAAATGGCTACAGAACAGGAAAAATGCACATTACCAGCAGTGATTGGAGACTGTGCCGAGTATTCATCGAGATGGTTCTTCGATACGTCAGTCCAGAGGTAAGTTAAGAGAAAAAAGTTTACCATTTAAATATTTATTTTTAAAACAATGCTCCCAATGTTTCCCAAGATTACAATGAATTATACATTTTTAGATGTCGCCAGTTCTATTATGGAGGTTGCGGAGGAAACGAAAATAACTTTGTATCGGAACGTGAATGTGAAAATGCATGTATGGAGTCAGAAGCGCCAATAACACTCCCCCCGACTGTACCCTCCACGCAACCACCGACGCAACCCCCGACGCAACCACCAACATTGATACAGACCACAACCCCCGGGACATTGCCAGGTAATAAATTAATCTATGACATATCCTTAGTACTTCATAAATGTAGTACCATTCTTATCTTTATTTGTTACCTTTTCTTCAGAGTTCTGCATCTTGGACATCGACCAAGGTCCATGCACTGAAATGGAAACACGCTGGGCATATGACTTGTCACGAAAAGAATGTGTCACTTTCGAGTATGGCGGTTGCGGTGGAAATCGAAACAACTTCCCCAGTGACGAGTATTGCTCATATTACTGTCCGTCGCGTCTTGCGCCTGAGCCTGAGCCCGAGCCTGCGCCTGTGCCTGACATCGAGTCACCATCAGGAACAGACTTAAGATTCGCAGGTATATACTTAGTATTTTTCATTTCAATTTACAACTTTTGCATTGCGTGAACTCCATTTTTGTGATCGCAAGTTCAGTTTATTATATAAACAAAAATGTTCTTTAAAATGATTACTACGTCTCTTATTTAACTTTGTAGGAGATATCTGCAATCTGCCGATGATTTCGGGTCCGTGTGACCAATCTGTGATGCAGTGGTTCTACGACTCCGCGCGCGGCGTCTGTAGCCAGTTCACTTACAGCGGCTGCGAGGGCAATGACAACCGGTACTGTGTTATTGTCTGTCATATTTATTATCTTTCATAGTTAGATATAATTCGAAGAAAAGGAATACGTATCAACATTTAAATGTAACTTCTTAATAAATTTTGATGATGTCTTGTTTAAAGCCAAGTCTAAGTTCTAGCCTGGGTCATGCGTTTAGATTCTAAAAGTACAAGAAATATTAAAATATAGTAAGTTAAAACTAGTTATGTATATACTAATAATCAAATACAAAATACTAAATTAAAACGATCTAATATGTAATTGTGTATTTCTTTTGTAGATTTGACTCGCAGGAGCAGTGTGAAAGGAAATGTAAATCGTCACCGGAAGTCAACGTCACTTCCACGACCACAATCGTGCCGGTATGGATTTACTTAACACAATAACTGACAAGTGGGGAACGGAGTGTCTTAACACTAGGTTCCCTCTGTCTACCCTGTTGTGTGCGGGATACAGCGTTTGACGTTATACACTTAACACCAATAAAATTGCTTATCAATAATGTATAAAAAAATATTGTCACTGATCCAAATGTATATCTTTTATATATCTATAGTATTATATAAAAAAATCATTAAAGTTAAAAAAAAATGGGAATGTTTTAGGAGCAAATACCAAATGAATGCCAAATATCGAACGAATTAGAGGAGTGCACGGAACCAGATGCGGTGTGGTTCTTCAACTCTCAGAAAGGAGAGTGTAGACTATTTGAGAACAAAAACTCGGGCCGCGAATGTCGCCGCACCGGGACGTTCTCCTCTGAGGAGGAATGTGAACGCTCATGTGGAGCCTTCAGAGGCCTAGGTAAGGGTGCTTTTAAATATCTAACTCTATCCAGTTGTGGCACAAGGGCAAAGCGTGGGGTTGTAAACGCGACAGGTTGTGGGCTCGATTCCCATTCCCACTGGAGAAATTGAAATTTTTAAATTAAATCAGCGTCACGCTGTATCCCGCACAAAGCAGGGTAGGCATAGGGAATCTAGTGCTAAGACACTCCGTTCCCCACTTTCCGCCGAGTTCTGGAGCCATAGCGTGTTGAGTGGCAGAACTCAACGCCACGCTTTGCCTCGACACCAGAGCGAAGAAATGAAAATATAAATGCAAATAAATATTTCATTTCCTCGAGTCGATCGAACGAGGGGATCGAACCCACAACCAATCGATTTTACAGTCACACTTTGTGCCCCTGCGCCACGACTGGTCTCAATTTAACTGGACTGGCTTCAATGAAATATTTGATATTTTCTCTGAACATACAATGTCTCCAGAATTCGGCGGTAAGTGGAGATCGGAAGTGTCTTAATAGGAGTAGAGTGTCTGAACTTTCCCAGGTTGCTTTTGCCTACCTCGCTATGTGTGGGATATAATGTGAAGCCAAACCGTGAAAAAAAAACTAAAATATATTCATTTTTCTCATTCAAGAACTACTTCACTAGGGAAGAATTCTTGTAATGAGACTGTGACGTAACTAATAATATTGACGTAATTTAATAGTCACAAAGTTATTGTTAAATAAGAAAAATATGAATTAACATGGTGAAATGATATTATTATTATATTGCGTTCTGCTGTCCGACTAAGAGCCTCGCAATGCAATGCCACGAAAATTCAGTGGGAAATGGCGAACTGACTGTCTTAACACTAGGTTCCCTCTGCCTATTCTGCTGTGTGCAGGGTACAGCTAGAAGCTGAAAAAAAAATGTATGTTAATAACTAACTTTTCGGTTGGCTCAGACGTGTGCCGCTACGAGATGGACCCTGGCCCGTGTCGCGCGGCCGTGCCCAAGATCTACTACAACTCAGTGTCGCGTCGCTGCGAGGAGTTCACGTACGGCGGCTGTCTCGGCTCACCCAACAGGTTCTCCACAGTCGAAGAGTGCGAGCAGATCTGCCCGCCTGATAACTGTACGTTTTTTCTCCTATATCTTTAGATTTGCTATTTTTTGCATTTTAAATAATAGCTATTTTAGAAATAATGCAACTTATACTTTGAGTACTTCGTTAATAGACCTACTATTATATGGTAGTAAATTCTTTGATTCCGGTCACTTCTCCATTGAAATAATTTCGCTGAGTAAATTAGTAGTAATTCGTATTGCCTACTTATATTTAGACTAAATTTGTACCAACATCCCCCTTTGAGAATAACAAAAAGTGCTTATTCTGTGAGCTGAAATCTGTTGCTCATATTTCAATATTATTTCAAATATCCTTATTATTCCTTTCATTAAAATATTGACTGTCCTGGTGCAGCCGGGACATGTGGTGTGTTACAAATTATAATATGTATGTTCACAAAAAATATCGTAGAATCGTCCTTTGAAGCCTATCTCTATCTAATCGTCCTTTGAAGTCTATCCATTGAAGGGATACGTAGTATGATGTTGAATTGTTTCCCTTTCCTTGCATTTATAACTATAATATTACAAAATACCTCAGTAAGCGTCGACCCGTGCGTGCTCCCGCCAGAGACGGGCAACTGTTTAGCCAGCATCTCCACTTGGTACTACGACGCGGCGCGCGGCGAGTGCGACGTCTTCTTCTACGGCGGATGCAACGGCAACGACAATAGGTACTGATTAAACAAAAACATCACTAACGTATGTGAACAAATTACATTTAAATGTTTATGTAAAAATATTTTGGTTATTGAAATATGTATTTTAGATGAAAAATATAATAATTAATAAATAATAATAATTTTACTTGATATGATACTCGCTTGATATGATACGGCGTTGAGTTCTGCTACTCAACACGCAATGCCTCCAGAATTTGGCAGAAAGTGGGGAACGAAGTGTCTTTACACTAGGTTCCGACTCTGCCTACCCTGCTGTGTGCGGAATACAGCGTGAATCTGATTGATACTAACTAAACATTTATTATTTTTTTCGCTAACAGATTCACATCGAGAGCAATGTGTGAAAGCCGCTGCAAGAAAGCGTCGACGACTACAGTTGCTTTTATTCTTTCAACGATAACAACGACTACGACCAACGCACCGCTTATCACTACACACGAAACGGTTAGTGTTCGTATACAGTAATTCATTATCTAAATATAAAATTATATGAAAAAAAACATCAACAAAAACATCTGTGTTATAAATACATATAGTGTGTAACTAACTATCTGTTAGCATATTGCAAACTTATTGTTGACTATCTTTGTCTGATCCGGATGAATCCGGCTCGAAGAATCAAATTATGCGGTCTAGTTTATAAACCTAGAGATTAACAAGTTTAAGAAAAAAATTGTTTTGAGGACAAAAGTTGTTTTATTGCTTGCCGATGATTAATAAATAATAAGCTCCGAATAGGCACTGCCTTGCAGTGTTAGGGATGAGAGTGTAAAGACTACGTCACGGTGTTGAGTTACAACAATTGAACAGAATATATATCTTAAATCATCATGTATTGTAAATATTTAGTATCTCATATGTAAAACGTGTGACTGTGATGTTACTTTCACTTTCTAAGTTATTATGACGGTTCTTAGGTGTTGGAGGACGAGTGCTCGACGCCGGCGTCGCTGGCCCCGTGCGGCGACAACGTGACGGCGTTCTACTACGACTCAGCGTCGCGCGCCTGCGTGCGCGCCCTCTCCGGCGCCTGCGGCCTCCCCAACAACTACCGCAGCGAGGAGGAGTGCGAGCGACGCTGCGGCGCCTTCCGGAACCTCGGTCAGTCCTCTATAGATATCATAAAGCCCATTCACGACTTTATCTAAGTCTTAGGAGTGACTAAAATTTCTTTTTCACCGCGATGACGATAACGATGCTGGTTAAAAGTTGTAAGTAAGCGGTCGAAATCTTTCTGTGTAGCGTATTTGATAAACAACTATTTACATTTTAGTATGTATAAAAACTCCATTCTTCTTTGATTCATGTTTAAAAAACTTTATTCTTTAATAAAATATTATAGTAATTAATTATAGTTACTAATATATAGTTTTAAAGGAAACTAAATAATACGCTTTTCTACACCAAATGATACATGTGAAGAGTTCCAATATTCAGTCACCAAAGCTCCTTGTAATTACCATGTTTCATGAGCATACAATTATTACAAGTGGTTCAAGCTTAGATTCTTAGGTTTAATTACATAGTTAGTTACAGCTCGACCTAATAAAAGCGAGTTAAAAAAAAGATTGTCTAAATAATATATAAACAAAGTTCCGTTTGACGTCCCTACATATTTTTAACAAATACATTCGAAAGCAGATGTGTGCGGGTCTCCTCTGGACGCAGGCCCGTGCCAAGCCGCAATCCCCAAGTATTACTGGGACGCGCTGAGTGGACGCTGCCTCCCGTTCGCGTACGGCGGCTGCGACGGCGGACCCAACCGCTTCTCCACCGTTGACGAGTGCGAGGACCTCTGCGGACACACGGCACCAGGTACGTACAGTAGAGCACATTCACTACTTCTTTTACTAACTTCTTCGTACTTCTTCTTCGATTTCTTACTTTTTTTAAAATAGATATTACTTCTTTCGAATAATTAAAACATATCTGCTATAGTAGCTATTAATTCATGCTTTCGCATTATATATTTTGGTAATTTACTAATAAAGTTTGGTTTTAGTGGATCAAAAATCCAAAAATATTGGCGCACCCTTTTTTGGTAGAATTATTATCTATATAAAAAGAAAAAAATGAGATAGTATTCAGTAACGAAATACAAAAAGTTTGTATGTGATCGGCGTGAATGGTGATGTGTGAGTGGAGCGGGCAGTAACGGTGGCGGGTGCAGCGCCGGCGTGCCTGCGCGCGGTGGCGACGGGCGGCGCGCGCTGCGGGGCGCCGGCGCCGGCGCGCCGCTGGTACTACAGCGCGGGCCTCGGGGACTGCCTGCCCTTCGTGTTCCGCGGCTGCGGCGGCAGCGACAACAGCTTCGCCTCCTACGCCGACTGCGCCGCGCTCTGCATACCTTTCGGTACTTGCATCGAGCTTGCGCTCGCGAGATGACCTTTGTTTTTTGCTCTTTTCCACAACATACGTTCGTATGTGACGTGAGACGAATTATTCGATTACCACATTTCTCACATTACACCGATTGCACGCTTTTCTTTTCACGCACTTTTCTATCATCACTATACTGTACTATAACTACTTTTAATTACATAACGTAAGCATAAATAAGAATACAAAGTATCGCAGTTTGAGATACAACGGCCGCGGGTGGTTTCCACAGTGGAGTCCAACGAGGTGGTGCCGGACTGCTCGGCGCACGCGGCGGAGTGCGCGGCGCTGCGCTGCGAGTACGGCGTGCAGCGCACGCGCACGGCGGCGGGCTGCGAGCGCTGCGCGTGCGTGCCCGTGGACGTGGACTGCGCGCCGCTGCGCCGCGAGTGCGCGCGCCTCGCCTGCCACTACGGCGTGCGGCGCGCCGCCGGCGCCGACGGCTGCGAGCGCTGCACGTGCCTCGAGCACCCCTGCGCGGCCGCGCGCTGCAGCGCCGGTCAGCGCTGCGTGGCCGCGCCCTACCGCGACGCGCTCAGCGCCGACGTGCGCTACTCCACCGACTGCAGGACTGGTAATGCACACTCGCCTCCTCTGACTCTGTATGACACTATGGATAGTAATAAAATAATTGAAAGTGTTAAAGACCGTGTTTTATATATAATATTATACACAATTATAAAAAAATAATGTAATCAATTTCTAAGTATATGCTTAAAGTAAATATAAATATATCTATGCAGTTAACAAGACGGGCTTGTGCCCCGCCGTGGAGGAATCAGAGATCGTAGAGGGACAGTGCCGGCGCGAGTGCAACGACGACGCAGACTGCATCGGCGTGGGCAAGTGCTGCGAGCGCGGCTGCAGCAGCCTGTGCCTGCAGCCCGCGCCGCCCGCCACGCCCGCGCCCGCGCCCCCGCCCGCCGCCACCGCCGACCCCAACGCCGTGCGAGCTCCCGGTACGTAATGAAATGTACTAGCGAGGACAGGTACTAGCGAGGATGACACAGTGAGAATGAAGAAGAACGTGCACAGCGGGTTTGGACAGATGACGAAATGACAAAAAAATATGATAGAAACATGAGCGATAACAGAGGTAGGGGGAGACATCTCTGCACTCTTTTTATGTCAAAGATAAAAAGCATGAGGACTCCCCGGAGTATGTATAAAGAGGTTGATGACAGTGGACGACGCAAAGGAATTGTGTAGGAACCGTAGCGTTTGGCGCTCCATTCTCTCTAATTACCCCGCTAGGTATAGTGAAACTATGTATGTATGTATGTAAAAATCAGAATCAGTCGATTTGTGCAGTGAACGGTTCAGTTGTAGTGTCTTTACTAATATTGACAACTACGCCCGTCTGTCCCGCAGAGCTGCCGCAGGCGCCGAGCGCGGTGGCGGCGCTGACGGAGCCGGAGGTGCGCGCGAGCGAGGGCGGCAAGGCCACGCTGCGCTGCCTGTTCCACGGCAACCCACCGCCCACCATCACCTGGCGTTGGGGGGCCATTACGGTACTTCTGACACTCAAACACTTTTGTATATTTATAATGTATCTACCTACACCTACGCTTACTACATACTATATTTTTGAGGCCAGGCGTGGCAAACGTCTAGGTGCACAAAGTGTGACTGAAAAGTCGAAGAGCGAAGAAATTTCCATTTCTTCGTCTCTAGTGTCGAGGCAAAATGCGGCTTCAGAATTCGGCAGAAAGTGGGAAACAGAGTGTCACAACACTAAATTACATGTAAAAACATTGAGCTACCACCACCATTACTGTATTGCCATTTGCTGTGCAGATCGAGAGCGACACGGGCCGCTACCGGCTGCTGACGGACGGCTCGCTGGAGATCGTGTCCCTGTACCGCAACGACTCCGGCGTGTACATCTGCGTCGCCGCCAACGAGCTCGGCCGCGCCACGCAGGAGATACGCCTCGAGGTCGACGGTGAGTGCATTAATAGCCAACCAAAAGTACGACAACAGATGATGATGTTGATACCAGGAGAACTCCTCAAAAAATTGGTTTTAACATTCATTACATAGTTACTAAAAGTCCAGATTTAATTAGTATAAGCTGAACCTGCTGTGAACGTGAACTTAATTTTTTTATATTTAAAATGTTATGTTTAAATAAGAAGACTTTTCAGAAGAAAAGATTGACAAGAAGCCTTTAGTTCTGTCTGTGTTCATGTTCGCAGTTGTTTAGAAGCTATAGAGCATTTTGTTTGGTTTGCGGTGATAGAATATTTGCCAATGCATTTTTTTCTTCTTCTTTTTCTCATTTTCTATTCTTTTCATTTTCTATTTATAATGCAGTGCCATTGTATCTTGAAGTAGATTTTAGTGAACTTGATTTTATTTTATTTTTCTTTATTTATTTACTACTTTTTCTATACTGTAACTTGAATAACTTTCTACTTTCAATACGTAGGTATGCTTTAATTATTTTTGACAAAAAAAGCAATCGCTGAGAGCATTAACATTTTATCAATGTAACACGACGCCACGCAGAACTGTTGGTCCACATCTGGACCACATATGACTATTTCGACATTTTCGAACCAATCTCTTTTGCTGACATAATTATTTTAACGCGATAACAGAACGGAAATGTGCACAAAATATTGTACTGTTTGGAAACATGTATAGTAAAACTACGTTTTGGGTCACGACTGGCGCATGGGCACTGTAACGCGATGATTGTCGGTTCGATTCTCATCCGAAGGAATGTATCATTATTTTCTTAATATTTTTAACTTTATAATATTCATTTCTTTCGCTCTGGCATATAGGTAAAACCTCGGCATTGAGCCCCGACACTCAACACGCAATGCCTCGAAAAAATCGGCGTAAAGTGGGGAATGGAGTATCTTAAATTCTGTATAAAGCGTGAAGCTGATTTAATTTGGTTTTTTTCCATTTCCTCGTCTCTTTTTTTTATTTCTTTTTTTTCAACTTTTTTATTATCATAATTAATATTAAGTTGTAATTACAGTTACAATTAGAAAGAAAAACGTTATCTTTCTGAGAGTTATCGTTTCCTAGATGATCTCATTAAATCTTTTATTTACTCGAGAAAATTTAATGCCCACTAACGCTAAATAAACAAATGTCGATAACCTTAGAACCCAAGGAATAGATCTTTTATGATCAACAAATTTAAATACTAAAGATTATATTTTTACTAGGTATATATGAGCTACTAAAATGAGGAACGGAGTATCTTAACACTAGGTTCCCTCTGCCTACCCTGCCTTGTGCGGGATACAGCGTGAAGCTTATATATGTCCTATTAAATTCAAAACATTAGTCGTTAGGGGAGGCAGTTCCTAAAAAAATATTCTTGGAACTTATTCATTTCATAATTTTGTGATTACAAAGTCGTCCATTTCGTTTGGCATAAATGTAATATTTTATCATTTCGTCGGATGTCCGCAAAATTTGCAGTCAACAGTCTTTTATCTGAATATCATCAGAACGTCCCTCGGGCCCTCTATCTTATCGGCACGCTTGTTGCTTATAATATTTTAAAACAACGATTCACTAAGAATTATATTTTCAACTAAAAACGAAAATATACTTAATTTTTTTTTTTAATTTAAAATATATTTTTATATTCGTGGATGACCCGGGAATTCAGTGTTTGAGGTTCCCTGTTACGTCGTTATGTGTTGATGATGATACAGTGGAATAGAGTCAGTCAGTCGGCGGTCGGTGCAGGCGACAGTACCCCGCGTCATGTTACGGCTCTCAGTGATCGCTGCGTTCGCGCTGCTCTGCGCACGCGCACATTACACAGGTTTTGCGATCATTAGCAGTAGTTAGTTATTTTATTGAATTCTTGGATTCTCTAAATTTTTAATTAAATATTTCAAATTTTTGTTATATGTACTATAGTTTTAGTGTTATTTAGGTATGCGATAGTGTACTGTCATAGGCATTTTTTCCACTGATATTTATGTAATGTTTAGAGCATCCAAGAATGTTATTTACATTTATAAAATAATATGGTATGATTTTCATGGGTTTGGATTCGCTTAATAGAAAATAATATTCATTTGTGAATGTTCCTTTCCATTTGATTCATTTGAATTGGTTGTAAATATTGAAGTTTCGTTTTCATAAATCAGCTGAAATAAAATTATGATTTCAGCTGAATTAAATTATAGTAGATATATATAGATGTATATATCTATATGTACACCTTTTATTTTCAAAATACAAACTAAAAATATATATATTTCAAAGAAACTTCGAAGAAAATTAGATTTCCTTGCTAAGCTCAAATTCATACTCTACATATAATTGAAAAAAACAAGCAATCCTTGTAAAATTAGACTAATCTTGGTATCGTCTTCATTATTTTCAACCAAAGTATTTTGAATTCAAATGAATATTCACAAGTCGTAGAGTGTAGTACTAACAAAGGGGACGGGGCTAGGTCCTGTGAATACAAAGGCGGGTATAGCGGGAGAACCCAACGCGGTGGTGGTGGGAGAGCTGGGGCGGCCTCTGAGCGTGCGCTGCCTCTCGTACGGGTTCCCGCCGCCCGCCATATACTGGTACCACGGCCGCGACGGCCCCATGGTGCCCTACAGCAGCCCGCTCTACGAGGCGCGCGACAACGTGCTCCAGATACGCAAGCTTTCCCCCGACACTCTCGGCGAATACATATGCCAGGCATACAATGGTATAGAGTCGCCGGCCGAGTGGTCGGTCACCATAGAAGCGTTAAGGACCGATATCGAGGAGGACCACCCGTTCTTGGTGCCGAGGTATGGGGAGGGGCCGACGACCACCGCCGAGCCCACCACTGAGGCCACCACACCGGAGCCAAGGCTTATTGAGAGGCCAGTCTTCACCGGTAAGACCGTACCTTGATACATGTTTTAATTTTAGTTTTTACTATGAAAGCTTCATTATTTTTCATTGCATGATGGGTTTTGGTGCATGATCTCTCTTTGCATGTTAATGTAAGCTACGAGTACATCTTATAACTTCATGATATCGTTAATTTATTTGTAAAATATAATTGTTCAGTAGGTGCTATTTCAGCAGAACTGTGCAATTATGATATGGTGACTTCTATTTCAAAAAATAATCAAGTGAAATAGGAACAACGTAAATATTGATAAAAAAATCTAATAATGTATATTTATAACTTTTATATATTTTTTTTTTATGTGATAATGATTGTTGTTTTGTAATTATTACTGTCACATATACGAGTCGTGTGTAGTGCCGGTGAGCACGCGGCTGGCGAGCGCGCGCACGCGCGTGGCGGCGGGCGCGGAGATCAACCTGCCGTGCGAGGTGGACGGCTACCCGCTGCCCGCCGTGCACTGGACGCGCGACGGCGCGCCGCTGCGCCCCGACGACCGCGTGTCCGTCACCGGTCAGCCCTACCATATATTTACTTTTACTTTACTTAACGAATAAAACATATACTGTCGATTTGGGTAACTTTAACAGATGCGAACGATATTTTACACTATATCTTAAAATTTTGAGCATTACAAGAGTGGTTTTGTTTTATTAGAGCTCTCATCATACTTTTCACCTATTGCATATTCGCATAAACCTTTTGAAATACATCAGTATAGAAGAAAATATGAATTTTGTAGTCTGTCAAAGATATCCTCATCAAATGTCACACTAAGACTTGACACACTAAGAACCATTCATAAAAAGGTAGCCAAAATTACTCTTCTTATTAATCTATCTAATATTGGTTCATGTTTTTATTAAATAACTAGCGACCCGCTCGCGGCTTCGCCCGCTTTAACTACTGAATTATTCATATAATGTACCTATGTTTGCAAAGCACTTAAGACTAATGTGAAAATTATTGAAACCTTAATGCAACCCACATTTTCGTAGTTCCAATAAGCATGTTCCAATTGTTTAAAAAAACACACACTTAAACAAGGCCGGGGGGACGCATGGCGTGTGGCGAGCCGTTTCAAAGCAAGGATGTTTTGATATTGTAA
>JAATLQ010037414.1:0-53883 GCA_013421005.1 Heliconius erato x Heliconius himera
CAAGATTCGTTAGTACCTACTATTGGTCAATAGATAGCGTTCTTGTATCGATTTTTAATATGTCAAATATAAACTTCTTGAAAACTTAAATACTTATATCTTTAGTATTAAAATGATTAATATTCTTTAGTATTAAAATGATTAATATTCCTCCCGTCGTAATTAGTGTTTAACTCCACAGAACGTTTTTTGCGTTATCAAGATTCGTTAGTACCTACTATTAGTCAATAGATAGCGTTGCTTGTGTCGTTTTTTAGTATCTCAAATATTAACGTCTTGAAAACTTAAATACTTATATCTTTTGATAGAGTGAAGCGATTACAATGAAATAAACACTAAAACCTACCTTGATTTATTTGTAATTTTTATGTATAAAAGTTGCTTAAATTTATTGTGTACTTTTTACGTGATACGTGTTCACATAAACAGACAAACAGACAAACAGACAAACAGACAAACAGACAAACAGACAAACAGACAAACAGACAAACAGACAAAAAATCCAAAAATGTTGGAAATGGATTCTGTTAGTTATCCTTTAACACCCTGGCTAATTTTTTCTTAAATATTTTCAATGTACAGAAACGACTTTTCTACAGATTTATTATAAGTATAGATTTACTTAATATGCAGGTGCAGTCGGACAACGTGTTATCGTAAGCGATGGTTATGAGTTCCAATTTATTAATTATTTCATTTCGTCACTCTGGTATACAAAACTCGGCGTTGAGTTATTTCGAAGAAGTATTTCGAATATGGGTAGAAACTCAAAAACAGAACGTCCATTCATTTTTGCATACCCTGGTATGCAAAAATGAATATCGCTCTGCCTAGGGCGTAGCAAAAATAAAAAAAATACACATTAAAAATACAAAAATCCAGCCAGTGGAACTTGAATCTACGCTCACCACGTTTCAGACTTGCCCACTGTGCCACGACGTGTTCATTATTTAACATGTCTCTGCTTATTCATTTAAATTTATTGAACAATGATTATACTCTAGAGGTACGCAAAAGCTTTTAATTATGCAGGAAGAGTTAATTAAGTTCTATTTTAAACAGTATAATTCCATAAGTAATAAAATAGTATATTTTATTACTTAAGGAACTTTATCTAGTTTTAAACAAAATTTTACTTTTAAATTTAGGTTAGTAATAATGTAGTTTTATATTTATTTTCTCTGTTTTGGCTATAATTAACAGTCTCAGTATCTTTACTATCTTCGGTTCGTATCAGCGGTTACATTAAAAGTGGTGATGACAAAAACACTCTGTATACATCACTGCTAATATAATAAAACGGAAGATTTTGTTTATTTATTTGCTTGTTTGTTATTTTATGGTAGTATGTTAAAAGAAATTTAATATTGTCGCTAGAATAAACGGAAGTCTTTTCGTTTTTTTCCTAGCCAAATTCAGAATTATCGAAAATAAAAAAAAAGTGAAAAAGATTTATCATTTTTTTTTTCTTTTATAAATTTGCAATCTTTTATAAAGTTGCAAGATTGATAGTCCTACTTTTATATGACAATAATACGTTTATTCCTTTCAATATAACAAAAATGCACCAATGCTTAGCCAACCGACAACCGTAGGTCCCTTCCAGATTTCTACACGGATGCCTCAATGAATTTTGTATACGGGCCACGTAGATGCACTAGTAACGGTTGAGGGCAAATAAATTTCGCGATTTGCGGTTGGAAGGGTTCCAGGTCGGTGTAGACTTGGTGTTAGCCCAAACAGGCGTGGCAAACCCGTTACTCTGATAGTATGCGATATGACATTGCCAGTTCGTGGTTTTTGAGCCTTTTTTTGGACACAAACTTTTATTTTATGTTAGTGTTATGATTATGGTTCATTTGTAAATTTGGTCGTTGTTGTCCGAATTTTTTATTGTACAGACTGTTTTTGATATTTTTTTGGAATTTATATTGAGGGTAGTAGAGATTTTTTTGAACTTGATTCATTCAAGCCTAATAAAATCTATATACTGAAAGTATACATTATTATTGAGACTTGTGTTTTTGTTTAGCGAATTAACGTTCATTTTAACACGAATTGTAACCCATACCATAGTCCATGAAACAAAAAATCCTGTCCTGTTTCCCGTAGGAATTTGGGTTAGTACTCTCTAGTATCTTTAGTATTCCTTAAGGAATCCACATGTTCATATGACGTAGTAGCAGAAGAGTTTTATATAAATAAATAATCTTTAATACGCTCAGCACATTGGACAAAATGGCTTGTATTATTTATTGTATTTAATATCTAGGACTTTAATTAATTCATAAGATTATAAGGAAATCCCATCAAGTAACTTTTTTTTTCAGTTTTCTGAGCGGTTATATTAAGTTTAGGTTAAAGTTAGTTCTGGAAAATATCAAGAGACTAATAACGGTATTTTTATTTGTCTCTACATTAGAAAAATATGAATAATATGTGAAAAATGTAAACCCCTAAGGTCTTTATTTCAATTACATTAGAATCTATTTAAATACTGTATCACAAATTCAAATCACACTGTTCATACTTTGAAATTATTTCATACCTTAGAAAAGCCAGACTCAAATAACTGAAATAACTTGAATATTTAAACTTTACCATCCAATAAGAAATATAGCGTTCACAACGTTCTTAGCGGAATACAAAACTTGCAGGTATTTTCTATTAAAGCTCGCAAATTATCTACCAGCTTTTATACCTCTAGTAGTAATTGATGGTAGGTTATTGCTAATATTATGTAAATTAAATGTTCGTAGCTCAGATGAATAATATTTTTTTATTATTAATAATGAAGTATTAGTTATAGGGTTTTTTTTTAACTAAACTTAACTAATAATCAATCAGCTTCACGCTGTATCCTGCTCACAGCAGGGTAGGCAGAGGGAACTTAGTATTAAGACACTCCGTTCCTCAATTTCTGCCGAATTCTGGAGGCATTGCGTGTTGAGGGGCAGAACTCAACGCCGCGCTTAACCTCGACACCAGAGCGAAGAAATGGAAATATAAATTTAAGTAAATATTTCATCTCCTCGAGTGGGGATCGAACCCACAACCAGTCGATTTTGCAGTCACACCTCGTGCCGCTGCGCCACTACTGTCCTCAAACTTAACTAAACTTGGATTATTTGACAATATTAGACAATAGAGACGTTTTTCACGTTATTTCCCACTATCCACTCAGTGGCGGAGTTCAATGCCGTGATCTGTCTGCAAGAGTGGGGAAAAGAAAAATAAATAAATATAGTAACTCAGCTTTTATAGAGATTAAACCCATAACTATAGTGTTTACAGACAGAAGATATCTACGTCACGACGGCTCTAATTAATATTTATTTTATGGAAATGCTTCAACTAATATAAAATATTATATTCTACATTTAATTAATTGAGGTATAACTACCGTTGATGTGAATAACATGGACTCTTGCAACAAACATTACGCTAAAAGCTTATATGGTTCTATCTTTTATTAGAAACTTGATACAATGAGCAAACAATAATACTTTTTCAGATGTATAAAAATTTAATGTAGAGGAATTTGAACCCGCACCTCTTGAAAAACATCCAAGAGCTTCTCCGCTAAGCGATTTTTAGTAGCTTGACTACGTATGTACTAAAATAGGCTAGCTGCTAAGCTCATTCAAATTAAAGTCATCAAATAAATGGCACAAATAGCTTCCAATATAAGAGAAATATAACATTAAAAGGAAGCTGGCGAAACTAAAGTAATTTTCAAAACTAATTTCAATTGAACTTTGAGTAACTCGATTTTCTTATACTTTTACAATAATAAATAAATAGGTATGGGGATTTTTTAAACTCCTCACGTTATCCTGCATAGCAATGTATGTATAGGGAACGTAGTGTTATGACACTCCGTTACCTACTGTACGCCCAAATTTTAGAAATTGCATAGATTTTCAGAAAAACACGCCACGTTAGAAATTTTCTATAAGAAAATGAAATCGCCCGCTACAATGGCGGTCCACTAAATTAATTTTAGTAAGCAAACTTAGTTTCACTGTAATTCTGTCTAAAGGGGTAATTTGGCCTCGAGGAGGAAGGTTCGAAACGTCTTGAAACGACTTAACGATTCCGTACAAAGTTGGAGTGTAAGTGAAAAGATATTACGTAATTTGAAAAATATATAAATTTTGCGTTAATGATATAATAGTAATAGTAGAATCGTTTTCTATTTGGTTAAGTATAAATAAGATATCGGATAATGGCCAGTTTATAGAGGCACTTAGGTCACAAGTCCCAGACACTGCTTTAGAGTTTTTCGTCTGCAACACGATGAGATTCTTGCACAGTGAATAAATAGAATGCCCACGTTTTTTTCTTTTCTACGCATATATATATATATATATATATATATATATATATATATATATATATATATATATATAGATTAAAAATATTATCTCATATATATGAGACTATCTTGGCGATTTCCTACAGTATTTGATGTGCTGGCACTATAACGTATATTTAATTTCGTACTTATATATTCTTATTTATTTTTATACTTTTTTTTATATTATAATCTTATAAGAATTTCTATCTCAAGAAATATTTTTTCTGATATTAAAAACCGCCTAAGCTTGCAATTTGCGCATACTGAATTTCTTAAGACTGGTTAAGCGGAACATCATAGTGTCGATGCCCCGACTTTTGAGCCAAAATTCAAAATTACACAAGCTATCCTGTTGTAAGGGAACACCCCTTGAGATCCGACTGTGCGATTTAAAAGAACTATGAATATTTAGAATTTTTATTACGTTTTATTTTTCACGTATAGTTTTATTGTTATTTGTTTATTTTACATTTTGAATACTGCAAATAATGTATAAATATAATATTGAACTAATTTACTAGCTTCACTTTCTCGTAGGTACCCTGCTAAGGTAAGCAGATACAAAGACAAATCCGATGGCAGGATTAGCGAGAGTGAAGCCAGTTCCCTCTCTTCGAGAGCGCTGGCTTAAAAGAGGGTTCGGAGACCTGACGTTCAGGCTGGTGCAGATGCCGATAGCGCCAGGACACCGCTGCTTTGGTAAATACCTGCATCAGATTGCAACATATGTCATCATTGTGGTACTCGACCACACTAATATACGTGTGTTTATTTGTTTATTAATGGTGAAAATATAGGCCGACAGCAGAAAATGAAAAGAATACAAATATAATTATTGCCCCACGTTGCAATTGAACCTAGAAGTATCGCTAGGCCTGGCCTTATCAATATCAAATGAGTATCCGATATCAATACTTTCAAATATTTTTATTTTCAACCCAAAGAATTCCACTACACTAGTTCAAGTAACTAAACCTATTATAAAACCCTACCACCCAAAACGCAGAACAGCTTTATTAAGAAAACTACTTCCAAAGCCTCCAAGTTACGAGTTAAGACATCACCAGCGTAAACTTCCACCATAATCGTCCCGAACAAGTCAATTGATTGTTCCATCAATCCACGCTTTAATGTGGTTAACTCCTTTGCTATTGAGTTAAGGGCCGATATAATATGGGGCGAGGGATCGAATAACTGTTAATCACTGGAACGGGCTCGAGGGATATCCTTCATGTCCTGAAGCATTAGCGTGTGGGAACTAAGTAGATTTTATAGTTTGGAATGCTGGAACTTTGGTTGTTGTTGGAAGTATTTATTTGATTAATTATAGTATTATATGTAAAAGTCCAGTTCAGGTGTGAGTAAGGTTTTGGGTTCCATTCCCGTTCGATCCATTTCTTCGCTCTAATAATGAGGCAAATCACGGCAATGAGTTACACCTCTAAACACGCAATATCTCCAGAATTCGGCGAAAGTGGGGAACTGAAGTGTCACAGTGGGAATGAAATGTCTTAACGCTAGTTCCCTCTGCTAATACTACTATGTGCGGGATAAAGTGTGAAGCTAAAAAAATACACAAGAGATTTCTATTTGGTCACTATTTCTGATTGTTTATCTTCAGAACGATGCAGGGCAAAATAATATTTTTTTTAGATATTTATCAGGTGCAGTGGAACAATGTCTGATCGTAAAGTGATGATTGTGGGTAGGATTCCCTTTCGGAAAACTTAATTATTTTCAGTGCCTTCAGTTGAGTTCCAACACTTATTTAACAATTTCACTAAAATTGAGAAACGAAGTGTCTTAACAACTAGGTTATCTCTGATTACCCTGTAATAAATGGAAAACAGCGTTAATTAAAAAATGTAATTAATTAAAAATTACAAAATATATTAACGAAACCATGTGAATTCAATAGTTAAAGAATTGCAGGAAGTCAACTCGCCTGGGGCGGTAAGATGGCGGGACCGACCTGTATTTAAATTGCACGGTTGCAATTCAAAATTACACTAGCGGTAGCGGTAGGTTAGAAGTTAATAATTCAATTTGAATTAATGATAGCATTTATTGCTGAAGCGTCCAGGAATATAGTGGAAACATAAATAATATTTACAATGCTATTGTATATTCATAACAATGGAATGTTTCATATAACAAAAGGTATATAAATTATAATAAATTATCTATATCTATAGTCCATAGTTTTATATAAAGAGGAAAGATTTGTATGTGTGTATATTCGTAGTGGATAAACTTAAAAATTGCTCAACAGCAAACGCTGCTTTCATCTCATCTCGCGCTGCAGAAACTGTTGAAGATAGAACATCTCACTACTGTAGTTTTGACAAAATCAAATTTCAAATGTGAAGAAAATATATCTTTCTCAATTAGGATCTCCAGAAAACCTATACATTTTGTATTCACCTACAAATACCACTTTTAAGGTAGTGTAAAGTGAAGCTTTAAGGTATTTTAAATGAAACTATTTTAACCGGATTAATCGTGTATATTTTGTACTTTTATACATTTTTTGAAACCCGACGTTTCGAACACTTTGCAGTAGTCCATGGTCACGGGTAGAGTCTACCCAAAATATACGCGATTAATCCGGTTAAAATAGTTTCATTTAAAATGTGTAATAATCGTGAAAATCAAAGAACTTATTAGCTTTAAAGTAATTTTCGAAAATAAAAAAGTAAAAACACAACTGTCTCTGTCTGTCTGTGACGCCATCACGGCCGAACAGCGGAATCGATTGTGATGAAATTTTTATATAGGTAAAAATTAAATTAAATTAGCTTCACGCTGTATCCCGCACACAGCAGGGTAGGCAGAGGGAACCTAGTGTTAAGACACTCCGTTCCCCACTTTATGCCGAATTCTGGAGGCATTGCGTGTTGAGTGGCAGAACTCAACGCCGCGCTTAACCTCGACACCAGAGCGAAGAAATGGAAATATAAATTTAAGTAAATATTTCATCTCTTCGAGTGGGGATCGAACCCACAACCAGTCGGTTTTGCAGTCACACCTTGTGCCGCTACGTCACGACCGGCCTCTTTTATATAGGTACTTGAGATAAATATAAGCTAATATAAGCTATTTTTTTTCTATTTTTTTTTAGAAATATATTTTCCTTTAACGTAAAGGTCGGCGAAAATGGGCTTTCTGAATACCTACATTTGATGCGCTGGCTCTATAAATGTGTGAATATTAAACTTAAATTAAATTATAACATTAAATGACACATGTAACGTCTATCAAAGCACATACATAAGAGTGTATTCATTTTTAATTTTTAAATCAATTGATTGAATATATATTTTTGTATGCAGCTTCACGTTTCAAAAGAGTAGCCAGAGGATTGTATTAAGACATCCTTTAACCGAGTGGTGGAAACTAACGCCGCATTTTCTGTACCAAAACGCGGAAAATGATTTATTCCCCTAAGTAGTGATTGAATATACAACCACCGAGATTATAGTCAGAGATTGCTTTCAAATGCATGTATTACATCTTTTTTTTTTTCAATTTCACACCATTTTCCACTTTCCGCGGAATGGTCAAGGCATTGCGTTTTGTGTGGTGGAACTCCTTGGAAGTCGTGTTTTGCCTCGTTACCAGAGAATCACAACACCCTAGTGCTGAGACACCTCAGGGAACCTATTTCCTCTGCTTTGCATTCAGTAGATAGGTAGATACTTCCAAACTATAACATCGTTTCATATTATAAATATACTTAAAATTTGCATGGCGTAGTATAGGGAGCGAATCTCTTTTAGAAAAGAAAATTTACATATTCATTTTATATTGACTATCAAAAGAGTTTTCGCTCCGTCGCAAGATGTAATTAATATTCAGTTTTAAAATATTTTAAAGATCAAGGCTAGGGGCTCCTGCGCCACGACAAAGTGTGACGCGACAGGTGTGCGTTCGATTCTCACTCGATGAAATAAAATATTTAATATTTTCATTACTTTGAGGCCATTACATTTGAGGCCAGTCGTGGCGCAGGGGCACAAAGTGTGACTGTAAAACCGACTAGTTGTGGGTTCGATTCCCACTCGAGGAGATGAAATATTTACTTAAATTTATATTTTCATTTCTTCGCTCTGGTGTCGAGGACAAGCGCAGCGTTGAGTTCCGCCACTCAACACGCAATGCCTCTAGAATTCGGCAGAAAGTAGGGAACGGAGCTTAAGTCTTAGTCTTAACATTAGGTTCCCTCTGTTAGCCTTGTATATGCGGGATACCGTCTATATGAGTATTACAAAATGGGAAATCATATAATATCTATATTAATTTCGTCATATTTTCATGAAGCATTTTATCACGAACTTGATATTCGATTAAAATGTATCAGATAGTTCAAAGACTGACATTTCTATAAATTGAAAGAATAATTAATATCACATATTCAAAATGCACAGATTTAATTATAATTTTATTGTTAAGTGTGGCCGCATAATAGGGATTGGTCCCAAATATTTTATGTTAAAATTATTAGGTAACTAATAACGTGTATGAGCCATCACGACGTAATGGAATAGAAACTGAGTATATGCGATGGTTGTAGGTTCAGTTACTATTATTCCCACTCTGGTAAGACGAACCTTGGAGTAGTCCTAAGGATATGCAATTTGCGACTGTAAGCGCGACGGTTGTGGGTTCGATTCCCACTTTGAGGAATAAAATATTGAATATTTAAGTACGGTAAGAAAGTAAAGTTCGACGTTCAGTTCCACTGCTCAATATGCCACGAGAATTCTGCGGAAAGTGGGGAATGGAGTGTCTCAGCTTACCTTAGGTTTCTCAGGTTCCCTTTGCGTAACCTGCTACGAGTAGGATAAAGCGTGAAGCTAAAAAAATGAAGATAATTCTACATATTTTAATAATCACCATATATATTATATGTTAAAAAATCCATAATGTGAACTAATTGTAAAACGTACGAGTTCCTCTTATTGCGGCGTCAATTATAATGAGCCGCGATAAATTCATATAAAGACCGTATAATTACTACCGGCACTCGTTGAAATCAAAACTCGATATAAAATTTATTGTACACTGTCTTTTTTTAATGTAATTGTTATGTATTTTTTTCAGGTTAAATGGTTTTGTTATTAGAACGGTGTGGGTTCATTCTCGCTTTGGGAAATATTAATTTTTTACTATACTTTTGCTCGCAGCTTCCCATATTCCATTTCCTTTCTTCTTCATAATTAGCTACTATAGTCCAAAAGAACAGTCCTTTTATTACACGAACAGTTATGTATGACATATTATGATATAGTCCCGAGGTGACGCTGACTACAACATAGTAGTGAATTATACAACACAAAAAATATTTCTCAATTCAGCTTTACGCTGTATTCCGCATATAGTAAGGTTGGCAGAGGGAACCTGGTGCTAAAACACTCCGTTCCCCAATTTCCGCCTAATTTGCCTCGAAGCCATTACTTGTTAACGGAACTTAAAGCCGGGCGTTTGCCTTAGTGCTAGAGCGAAGAAATGGAAATATCAATATTATAATATATTGTTTCATTCTCCCGAGTGGGGATCGAACCAACAACCGTCGCGTTACAGTCACACTCTTGTGGCCACAGAATTCGATGGAACTGAAGACCAATGGATTCTGAAATTAATGTACAAACTCTTCAGTTTTAAAATGTAAGCTTTAATAAAACGATTTAACTCCAGTTATAAGCACCGCTCAGTTACAAAGTGAAAATGTTATATAAAATAAAATTTAAAGGTTACATTTAAAAATATTTACATGAACTGTTTCTTTCATTAAGCCTAGGGAAGTTCTTTTAAAGGAATGCTAATTAAAAGAACGCTAAACTAGCAGTAAGATCGTGCTCTAATTTTGTTTAATTCCTGTAGCCGCATTTTAATCGTTTTTTACTTAACACAAATTCCCTTGTGGCAATTAAAATTCTACATTAAACAAATTATTATGTATATAAAGTGAATTATTTGAACATAGTTTATATAATTCAATATATCTCTACATTTATGTATAAATTTTATTTAACACGTTGAACTACGCATAATAGAAAAAATATATATAAAATTTAAATTTTTCCATATACTGAGATAAGTACACCAGTGTCACCCAAATGTATTAACACTAAAGTGTCTATCATGAAAAAAGTATAAATAATAAAAGTAAAAGTTTGAGCGGTGGAACTCAACACCGCCCTTTACCTCGACATCAGAGCGAAGAAATGGAAATATAAAAAAAAAAAAATTAAATCAGCTTCACGCTGTACCCCGCACACAGCAGGGTAGGCAGAGGGGACTTAGTGTTAAGACACTCCGTTCCCCACTTTCTGCCGAATTCTGGAGGCATTGCGTGTTGAGTGGCAGAATTCAACGCCGCGCTTAACCTCGGCACCAGAGGGAAGAAATGGAAATATAAATTTAAGTAAATATTTCATCTCCTCGAGTGGGGATCGAACCCACAACCAGTCGGTTTTACAGTCACACTTCGTGCCACTGCGCCACCACTGGCCTCTGGAAATATAAATTTAAATAAATATTTAATTTTCTCTTTATATTAATCGATGATCGAACCCAAAATCAGTCGCGTTAACACGCCACGACAGGCCTCAAAAAATAATAAAAAAGAAAAAGTATTAAAAAATATAAATATAATAAATAGACATTACAGTATATTACAACCACTACCACAAACATATTGGGTTAAACAACACTGACTTCAGTGAAAATGGGTACACAAAACACATTAAGCTGACCCAGAGTGACGTTCCAACATCTGTGACAGTCGTTACTTGCGGCTAGAAATCTATATAATTCTGATAACTGGTCTAACCGCAAGATTTCACCCTTAATAAGTTTCAATAAATATAAAAATGATTTTCTCTAAACGATGACGATCTTGTAAGATATATAAGAAGAATGTGTTGAAGTGTGTATCGAATTCGCGACTCTTGGGAGATGCTCAAAGTTGTCAAGAGACGCAGGTTTAATATTGTGAAATAACACTTTAAAAATATCAAAAGTTCACAGGTAGATAATTAAAAAGTATTTTCTTTTCATTAATATTAAATGGTTTTAATAATAATATTGTATTTTCATAGGTTCGAAATTAGTTTATTTATATTAAAAATACTTTAAGTGCACAATATTTGTAAGTATATACTGTTAAAATAATCACCAAAAAGATTTGTAACAATTGTAAATGAAAAAAAAACTTGGCACTAGCTCTCTATTCAGACGGGATGCGGATAAAACAGCACCACAAGATGTTGTTCTAGGTTGTCTCGGCCTATTCTATGCTGCAAAATGTGAAACTGAAAAACTACACATCTTTTGAACTAAACATAGCACTTTATGAACTATTATTAAGCGTTATATATGGAACTGCATTGATGTAAGCCCATACAAGTTCCTTAACAATAGATTATAATCCTTATACAAACCTAAGTTCATGTCCAAGATCCATGTCTTTTGTTGTCATATATTATAAAATATAAATCTCTGATTTATATACATTTATCAACGAACAATATTTTAGAAAAATTTACCCAAAAAAATATGGCAAACTTACCAAAAACTTAAAATTTACGCAATAATGTTCCCCTAGAATAAATATCCTAGCAATAATTCTCTCACGAAAAACAAAAATAAAAGACACCCTCTTCATTTCCATAGAAAGCGATCCGAGAGTCGATGCCGTTTATTGAATTCAAATCACATCGGCCACAGGCTAAAACTTTGCATTCCTTCAGAATCTTTTATTAAATTCACTGACCAGATTCTGTTGTGTGGTAAACTAGAAAATTACTGTAATGTTCTGGGAAATTGTGAAGAAATTACATTTTCTCATTTGGCAACGTTTTTAATATCTGAAATAAAATATATTTGTATAAAAATGTATGTATGTGTATATATTATGTAATAAAGGAGAATTTGAGGTCGTTCTATATTAATAACAAAGCGAACGGAGTGATTTTTATCAATAAAAAGTGAATTAAAAATGTCACATGTCATCATTTGTCATTATTTAAAAGAATAATAATGAAAACTTAGAAAATATCAATTTTATTTTTGATCGTCCATTAGGGATATTATAAGATATTTCAGAATTATTTACGGTACACCTGTTACCTGGATATGATAACTTCCTTTTTAACCGTACAATATTGATTCGCAAGAAAATCCAAAACAACTTAATTTCTATGACGCACAAATAGAATAGTGATCCATTTCTCTGTTTTTTGTCACAAAAAAAACCAAACAAAAGCATTTATCACAATAAAAACACAGCCTAATTAAAATTTTATATATCACTAAACCACTTCACGCCGTCGTCGACCAGAAACTTACGCGGTCTTCGTTTAATCAAAATGGCAACTTTGTCGATGTTCCCGTAATTGTTTCTGTACTAGGAGCTCTTCGCAAGGAATTACTTGCTGGTACTTGTTAAGCGGGGGAGATTATGACACTGACGTTTGGGTCTTTATTTAAAATAAATAAATCAGCTTCACGCTGTACCCTGTGCTCCCGCACACAGCAGGGTAGGCAGAGGGAACCTAGTGTTAAGACACTCCGTTCCCCACTTTCTGCCGAATTCTGGAGGCTTTGCGTGTTGAGTGGCAGAACTCAACGCCGCGCTTAACCTCGACACCAGAGCGAAGAAATGGAAATATAAATTTAAGTAAATATTTCATCTCCTCGAGTGGGGATCGAACCCACAACCAGTCGGTTTTGCAATCACACCTCGTGCCGCTGCGCCACGACTGGCCTCTGGGTCTTTATTTGTTATTATTTTTAACTTGGAGTTTTAAGAATTTTATAAGATTTTGCCTTATATGATTGTATTTTACGCAAATAGAGTTCGGGACCAGTGTTAGTATAAAATAAACAGCAGCGTCCATAATATGACTTCGCCCGCTCAGTTTATTATTGTATTATAGCCAAATTATATGATTTTTTTACATAAATTGTAGCTTAAGTGTTATTCTGATGTATAAGCTAAATTACTGTAAGGTTATATTGAGGTCAATCATGGCGCAAAGGTACAAAGAGAGAGAAGAGACACATTAAATGTATAAAATATTTTTTTTAAATGTATATTTCCATTTTTGGCATTTTTTAAAGTGTTAATCCACACTTAGGACTTATTTAGAAAACGTATAAAATTTTTTTCGTAGCGAAATTCGAACCCGCACCTCCTGGAAACCGACCAGGTCGGTTTTCAGGAGGTGCGGGTTCGAGTTTAATTGCTAAAATTATAACATTTCTTGCCAAGATTGTAGTTATAACTACGTGGCAATTTGACCAATTTAAGGCTTACCAGCATAAGAAAAAAAAAAATTAGATTGATGAAAAAAATCTATAAAATAGAAATTTAAAGCATTAGTAAAGTCCCATAGTTTGTTGCCAGATTCTGTCTCAATATCCCATTATGACCTTAATTTATACATAATTTCATGTTAATAGTTATCCAAAAGTTTCAAGTCTTTATAACACAATTACCAGGACTTCCAAGTTGGGGTCTTTGATTAAATCGAGAACACGTCGCACCTCGTCACTAGTTAGCGACAGAACTAAATTACTATCGGTATGTATATTATAAAATTTTGTTTAGAACTTACTGATGTTATATGGTCACGATAAGATGTTCCTATTTTCCTATTTTAAATTAAAATTAAATTAAATTAGCTTCACGCTGTATCCCGCACACAGCAGGGTAGGCAGAGGGAACCTGGTGTTAAGACACTCCGTTCCCCACTTTCTGCCGAATTCTGGAGGCATTGCGTGTTGAGTGGCAGAACTCAACGCCGCGCTTAACCTCGACACCAGAGCGAAGAAATGGAAATATAAATTTAAGTAAATATTTCATCTCCTCGAGTGGGATTCGAACCCACAACCAGTTGGTTTTGCACGACCAGCCTCAAGTTCCTATTTTAAGCGAACTAATCTCAGGAACTACTGGTCAGAATTGAAAAAATATTTTTGAGTTGGATAGTTTATTTCACGAGGTGTGCCTTAGACTATATTAACGCCACGACAACAATTGAGATGTAAACCACGTTATCTGCAATCAAAGTTTCTTATTTATAAGCTGCTCTCAAGTCTGAGATCGACCTTGAGATGTGTGTATTGATGTATGAATTGTACGAAGACAAACTTAGTTGAACAATAATAATATTTTAGTATTTTTTTAATCTTGTATAAATAGATTATTTAAACAACTTTTTTATAAAATAAAACATATTGTATTATAATTTCTAAGTAATAAAATTGAATTCAAAGCCTATTTCACTTCTAAAGAGCCTTAAAAATTTTCATACAAAATAAGATTCTATTAAATAGTTACATTTGTTGATCGTGAAATACATTAAATAACTCGGGTGCCGAAGTTAATCAAACGTCCGCCACGGTTTGACAAACAGACCAATTTGTAAGCAAAAGCTGTTTTCGACAGAAAGAGAAACTGCAAATGTTATTCATAGAAAACTACGTATACACGGAATTTTTGTATGAATTTTTTAGTGTTTATAAATTTTTACTGGCTTTATTTACATGGGTACAAGGGCACTACTGTAGATACGACGATTGTGGGTTCGAACTTGGAGGAGTATAATGTTTAATATTTTCATTTTCTCGCTCTGGTAATGAACAAAATCGCGGCCTTAAGAATTCAGCGAAAGGTGGGAAACGCACCGTTTTAATAGAGAACGGAGAGTCTTAATACTGAATTCCCAGGTTTCCTCTGCCTATCCTGCAATATGATAAAGTTAGCAGCTGAAGTAAAGAGACTGAAATGAGATGAGAGATGTAATTTGACTTTTCTTTTCATATTATACACCCTAGAGAATTTACATGAAGCACAATATAATAATTTGTTCTAAGCAGACCAGAAAAGAAAAAAGAAAAACAAATAAAAAAAATATATTATTATTATTATACGGTCACTAAGCACAAACAAAAAATTACACTATCGCAGCGTATGTGTTGTTTATAAATTCGATTTTCTTCTCAATTAATTATTAATATTTAATATTAGTAGTTTTTAATAATATCTATATGGTAAGAAAGTAAAGATTTAAGCTCATTTTTTTTACTTACGTCAGAAATTTCCAAAATCTTACTTTTTAAGAAATGTTTTTTTTATTCATAGCTATCACCGCATAACAATTGTAGCAAGGAAAGAGTGTGCAGACACATTAGGATATTCCTATTCCTTGTTGAAGCCATGCACGATCTAAGTATATTTTTTGAACGAGATAAGTCGGCTAATCTACCAATATGTTAAATTTATTCTGCCATAAATATAGTACGATGATGTAAAGATGTACGTGTTCCATTCAATAATTTGATATTAATTGTGAATTTTACTTCATAAATCAATTTTGCATCCTTATGAGTTACAAGGTAAAAGCGGATACAAATTGATATTTTTATAAAAGTTATATTATTATTTTGCTCTGATAAAAAGACAAATCACGGAGTTGGGTTCCACCACTGAATACATAATGTCTCCAGAATTGAGCGGGAGGCGGACGTCTTCAATTTTTAATATAGTGATAGTTAATATATTAAAAAAATATATTTCATGTACATAGTAATGTTATTATTACTATGCACATTAAAATGATATAACAATGTGCTTTTTATCATATCACCAAAAAAAATAAAAACAATCAAAATAAAAATGACCGCTCTCATCTACAATTTAAACTACATCATATAGTCATTGTTTTAGTTTCACAGTTCAAAGCCTGACACTTAATTACACTAGGATTGGCTTATGTAAATAGATACTACTACGTATATTAAAGTGATAAAACATTATGGTTTTTTATCATGTCACCAAAAAAACAAACAAGATAAAAAAACCACCTCGTCCAGACCAACCAGACCACCTCGTCTACAATTTAAACTATAGTAATTGTTTTAGTTTCTCCGTTCACAGTTTGACGTTCAATTACACTAGAATTTTCCTGTTTGTTGTTGTGTGTAAATAGACACTACCAGATTTAGAGTAAAGTGATAAAACACTATGTTTTTTATCATGTCACCAAAAATTAAATAAAAACAAACAAGATAAAAAAACCATCCGCTCTCGTCTACATTTTAAACCATATCATATAGTAATTGTTTTAGTTTCTCCGTTCACAGCTTGACGTTCAATTACACTAGGATTGGCCTGTTTTTTGTTGTGTGTAAATAGATACTAATAAATTTAGAGTAAAGTGATAAAACACTATGTTTTTTATCATGTCACCAAAAATAAAAAAATAAACAAGATAAAAAAAAACACCCGCTCTCGTCTACATTTTAAACCACATCATATAGTAATTGTTTTAGTTTCTCCGTTCACAGCTTGACGTTTAATTACACTAGGATTGGCCTGTTTGTTGTTGTGTGTAAATAGATACTAATAAATTTAGAGTAAAGTGATAAAACACTATGTTTTTTATCATGTCACCAAAAATAAAAAAATAAACAAGATAAAAAAAAACACCCGCTCTCGTCTACATTTTAAACCACATCATATAGTAATTGTTTTAGTTTCTCCGTTCACAGCTTGACGTTTAATTACACTAGGATTGGCCTGTTTGTTGTTGTGTGTAAATAGGTATTCCTCATTCAAGTTCGCAGACGTGAGCTTTGAATCAATTTGTTAGCTTTACTAGTATAATAGTAGTAGTTGCTTTGTGCCACTGTTCTTAGATGTTCTGATGTTGTCAGTGATATTACTATTGAGTGCTATTCAACCAATGATCTGATTATAATGGTTGATTGATTGATGCATTACTTAATTGAAATTTATTATTAAATGCTTTGTATTGTACTAAATATAAACATATAGTAGTAAGCGGAGTGTCTGAACTCTCTCTGCCTACACAACTAACAGTACAAGTTGTGTGAATAGTGTTTATATTTAATAGAGTAATTTTAAGTGCGTCTTGGTGCAGCAGTGCTACGTTTGACTGTAAATGCGACGGCTGTGAGTTCGATTGTGATTTAAACTGGGAAATATTTTTATTTTTCTTGCTTTGGTAACAAGATAAAGCGCTGTAATAAGATCTGTCATACACACAAAGTCTCGAATATTGGTATATTCTGGATACAGCGTGAGCTAAAATAAATAACTAAGTTTTATAATATTTGCCTTGCATTTTGTTTCAACATAATCTAATGTAATATCATCAATGTCGTACAATATAAGCGTTATTTCTAGTAAGAACTAGTCAAGCAATAACGTTTAATTGATTGATGCATTACGTAATTGAAACTTGTTATGCTGAATATAACTTAAGTGATAATACAAGTACATCTGTTTGCATATTTTTATAAATTTAACTTTTTTATTATCTTTACATTTTTTCCTTAACGGGATAGTCAGAGAAAACGGAGAACGGCGAAACGCTACGGTTTCTGTATTATTTTTTCGCCCCTGCCACTGTCATCGACCCCTGCATACATGGGCAAGTATGAAGGTAGGGGAGAGTACGATTTCCGGGGCGCCGCGATTTGAAACTACTTTTAGGTTTTACACGTCAAAATAAAGTGAAAATGAAGAATAAAAAAAATCGATATCGCGCTTCGTTTGCGAGATATCGACTATCGAATTTTTCTTAATTCGTTTTGTGCACATATTTCAATTGGACAATTTTTGTAGGCTATATATGTCAAAATAAAGTGAAAAATTGATATCTTGCTTTTACAAACTGTGCGCAATTTTTTTAAAAATGATACAGTCAATTTTTTTTTTATTTTTTCATATATTAATATAAAAAAATAAAGATATTTATCCTTAGGTATTTTTATTCTATTAAAAAATTGGTTTTTTTGTGACCGGGGGGGTTAATTTGGGTTAGGTTAGATACAGTCTACAGAACTCAATGCCGCGCTTTGCCTTGATACCAGAGTGAAGAAATGGAAATATAAATTTAAGTAAATGTTTCATCTCCTCGAATGGGGATCGAACCATCAACCAGTCGATTTACAGTCACACTTTATGCCGCTGCGCCACGACTGGCCTCTTAATGTTTAAGATTAATGTATAAATAATTAATTGATGCTCTATATAACTATTTTTTTTTTAAGTAAAATCGAAATTTATATATGTTTTTTTATTAAAAAGTGACACAAACATCTTGTTTGTCGCTTAATTTATTAAAAAAATTGACACCTCATATCCAAATATGTTGAAATATTGCGGTAAAAAATAAAGATAGGCTAGCTAAAACATTGTGTATTAAAGCGTGTATTTTATATATATTTTTTTAGGAAAATATAGAAATCTCTGACTGTAAACGCGGTGGTTTTGAATTTGATTCCCCCTTCTGGCCAAGTTGGTACTTAAAATATTATATTATTTTGTTTTTTTTATTTATTTTTAACATTGTAAATACATGTATAATCTCTTGCCAAACTCGTGAGTTTGTAGGCAAGAAGCGCTCATTACATTATTAACCCAAGCTGACATTCCAATACTAAACTACTATACCGACAATTGTAATTTAAAATACCTTACAATAAAAAAAACTAAAAACTAAAAACAAGTAAATACTTAAAAACTCTTACATCCCTTATACTAGCAATTGTTAAACTATATAAAATACAGTAAAAATAAAAATATAAAAAAAAATTAGCAACAACACTTACTAACTATTGCAATTCTTGTACTACCAACTACTCTATAATATAAAATACAAAAAAAAAACAAACAACAAATATGAATCTCAATGATTAAAAAAAATATTATAAAAAAGCTTTTCAATGCCCTTGTCTACTTCTTTAAGATAGAAATCTCTCAGTTTTACCTTCAAAATTGGTTTACTGACATCAATGTGAGGTTATTTATATTATTAAAGATTTTGGGTACCATACACCTTGTTGTTCTCTTTTCAAAATTAATTTTCGCAGTTGGCTCAATAACAGTGTCCTAACAGTGGTTTCTCGCTAAATATGGGGTGTTACTTGTACATTAGTATGTATATGAAATATTATTGTACAGAACACAATTCTTCTTTTATATATCTTACTTTATTTTTTTTTTCAGCTTCACGATCTAACTTGCATATAGCAGAGTAGGCAGAGGGAACCTAGCGTTAAGACACTCCGCTCCCCACTTCTCGCTGAATTCTGCAAGCATCGCCTGTTAAGTGACGGAATTCGAAGCCGCTCTTTACCTTGATACAGGAGCACAGAAATGAAAATATCGAATATTTATTAGAGGAAATGAAAATTATATTTTTAAAAATTTCACAACTTTTATCTAAAATATATATTACAAAATATAAAAAAACGAAATGTCCAAAATTTTACGAATTTCCGTTATACCAACAAGTACAAGGGTATCATTAAGTCCCTTGCGTCCTGACTGTGAACGACAGGCCGGCGTAAATCCAGCTTCAAGGTCTCTTAATTAAGCGACTGAACCCATGGCCGGTTCGCTTTTAATCTTGATAGTACTGCTAATAAACTCGCATAGTTTGCGAACTGACTATTATATAAACCACATTTTAATCCACGGTACCCGTTGTTTTTGATTAATAGCCCTTTTTGTTTTAGGAAAATTAATCTATATTATGAGGCTAGTCGTATGGATTCAATTCTCACTTTAGGAAATTAAAAGAATCAAATCAGCTTCACGCTGTATCCCGCACACAGCATGGTAGGCAGAGGGAATATAATGTTAAGATACTCCGTTCCCCGCTTTTAGGAAATTAAATATTTAATATTTTCATTTTTCTCGCTCTGGTAATGAGACAAAGCACGATGTTGAGTTCTGGAACTCAAAACACAATGCCTTCGGAATTTCCATTTAATTCCGAAATTGAAAATAAAATAAATCGAATGCAGAACCGTCGCATTTACAGTAGCACGCTTGTGCCCATGCGCCTAAATTTGTCATATAATATTTTTAATAAATGTTAAACCTATAATCCTGATATTCTATCATACAAATTTTAACTTTGCCTCGATAGCGTCTATTTATATAAAGAAAACACCACCTTTTTCATACTAAAAAAAAGTGATTCAAAAAACTTCGCCTTCTTTTTAAAGTCGGTTAAAAATCATATCCTAGTAAAACCGCCTAATTTACTTTTCAAAACTTAGCGCGAAATTGATTTTTGAATCGGACAATAGCTTTTCTAACGAACTAAATAACTTGTTTTCGAAATTCAATTGACGGATTCATTAAAAGGAAATACGTTTTTGAAAAACAAAAAAATCATTAATATCGTTATGACGCTGTGGGACATTGTATGGCTGCAAATGTAATCATTGTGGATTCGATTCCCAGTCGAGGGAATAAAATATAAATGATTATCATTTCCTCGCTACGGTAATTAAGCAAAGCGCAGCATTGAGTTCCACTCACTACACAATGCACAATTTTGAGAATTCCGTGAAAGTGGGGAATGGAAGTTTCTTAATGTGAACGGAGTCTTATCGCTAGGTTCCGAGGTTCCCTATACATATGCTGTGGGATACAGCGTGAAGCATAAAAAAATATATTTTATAGAAATAATTTTCCACATTCACAGGGTTTGACTGTCGCGAGCAACCCGCAGTGAACTGTTTAGTTTTCTTTACCGACCGCTTCTTGTGAAACTAGTTTGAAAAGTTTGCCTTCGAATCCTACTGTTAGCAATTTCGCGTATTTCACGGAAAACTCCACACTATGATCCAATATATAGTAAGAATCGAAGCTTTGTTCTTACCCTCGTTTAAAACTAGGTTTTCAACTACTCAATTCTTGTCAATAGCAGTACTATTTTAGTTTACAACTTCGGTTTTTCTTATTAAAAGAAACCTTGCGTTATAACACGGGTGTTGAATTGAAATGATTTTACAGCGAGAAGCAAATTTTTTTTTTAATATATAATACATATTTAAATATTTTAATATTAATTTAAAATTAATTTTGAATGGGAATCGAACCAGTCTATTTTCCAGTCACACTTTGTGCCTCTGCGCCACGACCGGCCTCAATATACATATTACATACATATTTTTTTTAATATAAAAATAAAAAAACAATTATGTTGGAAACCAATTCTTTCCAATAAAATAATAAGACGATGGTTGCTCAGCCGTATTCATAGTATGCAATTGCTTTAACTCAAAAAGGATTCAAGAAGCACTTTATAATTTAAATACGGAAAAATTCAAGCGATGCCCGAGCTTCAGGTAATTTAACATTTTTCTGTTCTCTTTGGACTGTTTTGTGCCATTTACCAACTTTTAAAATAGAACGGTCAGGGTTGTTACTTAGAGGGTCTCCTTTCAAAGATAATTCCAGCCTCGTCGCTGTGCTAATAAAAATTGGCATTCGTAATTTTCTCTTCGACTGTTACTTTAAAAAGCAATTATATGTGATATTTCGTATATATTTTATTAAACACATTTTAAAATGCAATGGAAATCAACTTCGCTATCGCGTACAGCGTCTAAATGTAAAAGTGACAGTTGTGTGTTTGTTTCCTTTGCTTTTGAATTCTGACACTTAACACTGAACACATAATATCTCGGAAATTAGGCAGAAAATGGAAAACTCAGTGTCTTTACACTGAGTTAACCTTGTTTGACCTCTGCCTACCCTGGGGTATAAGAAAACGTGGAATACAAAGTGAAGACAACAATGAATTAACCGCATGCAAAAAAAAGGGCTAATAGTGGCGCAGGAGCGCCAGCATGAAACTGGAAACGTGATAGATTGTAGGTTCGATTCCCACTCGAGGAAATGAAATATCTAATATTTTCATTACCTTGCTCTGGTAACAAGACAAAAACACGGATTGACACCCGCCACTCAACACTCAAAGCCTTCAGAATTGGACAGAAAATGGGAAACGGAGGTGTCCTAACTAGATTTCCAGGTTCCCTCTGCCTACCCTGCTATATGCAAGATACAACATAAAACAAACCAGATTAAACAAAAAAAACTTAAAAATCACAACCAAAAATAAAGAATCTCGATTCATATTTTCTTAAAAACACTTATAAAATTACACACCAAGTAGTTACTAGTACCATAATAATACTAAAACACAACTTAAGCTACACATAAACAGTGAAAATCTTGTAATTTACAACCGACTATGATATCTGGCCGGGGTGCAGACGGAAATGTAATTATTTTGTTTGAACATTCAAGTACATGCTTTAAGACTTTAAGAACGGCAGAACGCCGTCTCCGAGTCCAGGATAACATAGTGCTACTAAATTACAGCTTTGTAAGGCTTAATACTACACTTTTAATATGATATACGGTATTAGTATGACAAAAATGGGGACTAAATTTATAAGGTTTTTGTATATATGAAAGCTATTTGGAAAAATATAGTTTATTGAATACATTTTTGTATTTGAATTTCATTGAACACGTGTTTAACTTAAAGTGTAGGTTCAAAACTTTGATTGTAAAAGACTAATTTAAAACGTTATGGGGGCGATGAGATGTATTGTAGAGTATAAAATATAAATGGCCGTGAAAGACTGCAATAAACCAATTATGTCCTTCACCAACGTGATGCTGTCGTCATCCAAGTCCATCACACTCTGAGACTACATTTAAGATTTAATTATAATTAACAAATATTTATATGTAAAAATATATCTGATAAGTAGTGTGTAAGCGTAAGATATATGTATATGTAAAAAAATCCTTTCGTTACGTTTAAAAAATAAAAATCAGGTTCACGCTGTATCCCGCACACAGCAGGGTAGGCAGAGGGAATCTAGTGTTAAGACACTCCGTTCCCCACTTTCTGCCGGATACCCCCACAATAATGGAGGTATTGCATGATGAGTGAGTGAGTGGCAGAACTCAACGCCGCGCTTTGCCTCGACACTAGAACGAAGTAAAAGAAGTCACACTTTGTGCCCCTGCGCCACGACTGGCCCAATACATATATTACACATACATATACTCTTCTTATACATATATTAAGTAAAAGTAAAAAGTAAATTTATTTCTATTTTTTTCATCTTTTTTAAAAGTGACACAAACATCGCTGTGTTTGTCGCTTAATTTATTAAAACAATTGACACCTCATATCCAAATATTGAGATTAAAATTTAGATAGGCTAGGATAGAATAGATAAAATATAAAATATTAAAATTTAAGCGTGTATTTCATCCATTTTTTTTAATATATAAAAATCTCCGACTATAAACGTGATGCTTTTGGATTCAACAGTCAAATTATGATTTCAATAATAATCTCAATTTTTAAATAAAATATTTCCAAAATTCAGCAAATTTCTGTTAACCTACAAGTGCAATAGTATCATTAAGTCCCTTACGTCCTGGCTGTGAACGACAGGCCGGCGTAAATCCAGCTTCAAGGCATCTTAATTAAACGACTGAACCCTTGGCCGGTTCGCTTTTAATTTTGATAGCGCTGCTAATAAACTATGATATAAACCACATTTTAAAAGGATCCCCGGTACCCGTTGTTTTTGATTAATTGCCTTTTTGTTTGAGAAAGATTTATGTATATTATGAGTCCAGTCGCAGGGGCACAAGCGTACGACAGATTGTGGGTTCGATTACCACTCGAGGAAATGAAATATTTAATATTTTTGTTGAATTCAGCCACTCACCACACAGTGCCTTGTTGCTAGAGCATGGAAATGTAACCCACAACCGTCGCGTTTACAGTCACACTCTTGTTATTTTAGATTTTTCTATCAAAAAAAAATTAAATGTGCCTCGATAGCGTCCAGTTATATCAAGAAATACATCGCCTTTGTCGTAATAAAAAAAGTAATTATAAAATAGTTAGCTAAAAAATGGCATAATTTACGTGTCAAAAACTAAGCGTGAAATTGATTTTCGAATCGGACAATAGTTTTTCTAACAAACTAAATAACTTATTTTCGAAATTCAATTGACAGTTTCATAAAACGGAAATGCATTTTTGAAAAATTTAATCTTTAGAATTTTTGCAATCAATGAATTTTCAGGTCAGCATAGCACTGATTAACAATAAATTATTTTGATTTTCTCGCTCCTGGCTCTTGCCGGCAGCGCTGCGTTAAGTTCCGCCACTTAATACTCAATATCTTAAAAATTTAACGGTACATAGGGAAAGAGCTGTCTTAACAAAAGGTTCCCTCTACCTACAAATGCGGGATACAGCGTGAAGCTGATTTATTAATTTTATACAATGTCACAAAATCAACCAACAATAGACTTCGAGTGGAGATTTACCTCTATGTCCAAAATGTTTATGTTTGGGGAATTCAAAAGAAATTAAATTAGTTACTAGACTGAATGATAAAGTAAAATATGTAATATATTACAGAAAACTCAAGCAGTTTTTTTAACATTTCTAAAGTGTTATTCCACACTTAGAAAAAAAAAACTTATTAAGAAAACGTATAAAAATTGGACGTAGCGGTATTTAAACCCGCACCTCTATGGAAACCATCCATGGCTCTGACCAACTAAGCCATACGTTCTCGATATGAACGTGACATAGAAGCCGTGCACCTTGATGAGATGCGTAGCTTTAGCCACATTTAAGAACTATAATCTGCTATGTACGTAATACAGTGTGAAACCTGACAAGCTAACAAAAATAAAACCAACAAATCGTAACCAAAGTGAAGAATCTCAACTCATATTTTCTTTAAAATACTCTAAGTATATACTAGTACCATAATAATATTAAAACACAGCTTACTACACATAAACAGTGAAAATCTTGTAATTTACAACCGACTATGATATCTGGCCGGGGTGCAGACGGAAATGTAATTATTTTGTTTGTACATTTAAGTACATGCTTTAAGACTTTAAGAACGGCAGAACGCCGTCTCCGAGTCCAGGATAACATAGTGCTACTAAAGGCTTAATACTACACTTTTAATATTGTGTGTTTTATTAGTATGATAAAAGTGAGGAAAATGGGAGCTGTTTTACTTTGTGTAGAGTTTACATCATTTTTGTGTACAAGTTTTTTTTTTCAGCGTCACGCTGTATTCCGAACACAGCAGGATAGGCAGAGGGAACCTAGTATTAAGACACTCCGTTCATCACTTTCCGCCGAATTCTGGAGTTTACGTGCTGAGTGACGGAACTCAACGCCGCGCTTTGCCAAAAGTGTGACTGTAATCGACTGGTTGTAAGTTCGATCCCCACTCGAGGAAATGAAATATTACTATATATAAACTCTGGTGTCAAGGCAAAGCGCGGCGCTGAGTTCCGCCACTCAGCAGGCAATGTCTCCAGAACTCGGCGGAAAGTGGAGATCGGAGTGTCTTAACACTAGGCTCCATCTGCCTTCCCTGCTGTGTGCGGGATATATCGTGAAGCTTAAAAAATATTTCTTTTCTGAGGTGTAGAGGCAAATCGCAGCGTTGCACCACTTCAAAAAATATGTATATATTTTGACATTAGTTCAAAATCTTAGAAAAGCATCCAAGGACACCTCATTTGTCAAATTATAATAAATATTTTAGAAACTACAGGGGAACAGATGAACATACATACATATCGGTCAAAATCATAACCCTCTTTTGTCTTTATAGTCAGGTAAAAATGCGACGATGCGACGAAACCGAATAGTTGAATATAATGTAAATTTATTGCATATTATCAACATTAATAAAACTTATTTAATTTATATCACTTTACAGTAGTGGAGTTATGTAAGTAATATATATATTCTTATATTATGATTTATTAACGTATTCTAGTACTCGCATATATAAAAGTTTGTAACTAAATTAAAACTTACGTATATTTCGCTGCTTTAGTTACATAAAAAGAAAGTTTGGCATTAGCCACTAAACACGCATTTAATCTAAAATAGGCGGAAAATGGGAAATATACAATTCTATCTAATTTTTTAAGATAGCAGAAGAAGCAGCGATAATTTAGTGTTAAGACACTCCGTTCCCCAAATTCGAAACATTGTAAGTAGAGTGTTAGGATTCAATGGTTTGTCGTACGAGAGCGAGGAAACAAAATAATTTAAATATAATCATTGCCCCAAATAGGAACTGAAGCCACAGCTATCGCGTTTACAGACTGTTGCTGTCCCAGTGTACTACGTGATCATGATTTTTTAAAATCACTTCAATTCTATTGTGCATTACAAATATGAAACGTTCTCTATTTTGCAATAAAATAACATTGAAGCATTTTCGCTCTTGTTAGCTGTATATACAGGAACATAAATGGCTAAATTATAGGTTCCCAGAACCTTCACTGATATTATTCCTTTAAGCTGTGACAATTACGTATAAGTTTTAAAGTAGAATATCCCCATATTCTATTGTAGAATATATTCAAACCATATTTTGGATTCATTTGAGAATAATTTCACTGTTCCTTGAGGGTTGATTCGGTTGAGGGAGTTCGATTCTAGTTTGTAAAATATACATATATACTTTCGAAATTGAAACCTAAAAAGGTCTTATTATTCAATCCCAACAAATTTTATTTGACATGTATATACCTATATACATGTCAAATTAATAACCTTCTTTCTTTTGAAATCGGTTAACGCTCTATTAGATTCCCAATACATTTCTTTGACTGTCGTATGGCTTACATTATTTAATATACACCTTTCACAACAAAAAGCTAAAGAAAATTGCTAATTCTCAACTTTAGAGAAGATCTCAAAATTGGGTTGCTCAGAGCCATTTGCGGAAATGGCCATCGGACATCGAATACCAATCGGTCGAACACTTCTGAGAAAAAAGGAAAGAACAAATCAGGTTCGGTTCGATTCGGTATGCTTTGAAAACTTTATTCTCTATAGATTACGACAGCTTCTAAATATACTGTCTTGTATTTTGTTACAAGATACTTTGTTTGATTTTAAATTACAGGGAAATGGATGGAATCTGAATAGAAAAATTATAATATAGTTACAAATTATTTTATTAATAATTACATATTAATTAAATAACGAAAAACTTTCAAGGCGGGACGTAGAGTTAAATACATATTTTTTGGTATAGGAGGAGTAATTATATTTAATCGCCACTCGAAGAAATGATACCAATATAACAAAGCGGAAGGGGTTGTTTAATCGCTAAGATTTCTGGATGTACTGGTTTGATGATTTAGTTATTTTGTATGAAAACTGTGTTCTTCATTTGTGACAAAAAAAATTAGAAAATCGTAAGGTGATATTTCTTCGGTTTTGTTTTCCACATGTAAGTTGAAACATACCAGCGAAAGTTATTTCATCATGAAGGAAATTTAATGAAGATTATTTTCGGATGGTATAACATGTAATTTGAAAGTATACTTTTCGAGATAACGCGCGAAATCGGCGGCAAGGGCGCCCCCCGCACGAGTCCTGAGGGGGGCGCCCTTGCCGCCGATTTCGTCCTCACAAGCAGCCATGTAGTGCTTGCACTTTCTCAAAAAAATTGAATATATAAATTATACAAAAATGTATATATAATATAAAAATTATATTGAATATTTTATGGCAAATGCAGCATAATAAAAGAATTATTAGCGGTATGGGGGCGAAGCCGCGTGTAAGCCGCAAGTATATAATATTTTCATTTCATAACTCTGGTGTCGAGGCAAAGTGTTGAGTTCCACCACGCCACACACAATGCCTCGAGAATACCACGGAAAGTGGGGGTGGAGTGTGTTAGCACTAGGCTCCCTCTGCCTACCCTGCTACATGCGGAATAAGAAAATAAGGAAAAAAATATAAGGAAAAAAGTTCCATTAGAATTCATAAGTCCTAACCTTTAAATGCATAAGTCTTCCCCAAAACCAAAATAACTGAATTTATTATTTTTTTTTAATTTTTTCGCGCATTTTCCGGTCAACCCATCACTGTCAACGGGTGTAGTTTTTACATGCAGTGACAGTTTGAAATTGATAAAGCGTAAAAACGATAGATTGATATAAAAGCTTTGTGACACACTGGTACGTGCTAAATAAACTTTAGTTGAACAATATAAATGAGAGTGTTTCAATTGTTGTAGTTGCTTTGAATTTTTTTTTTAATGTAAAAGATAAGGCAAACGAACGTACGGGTCACTTGATGGCAAGTGATCACCGCCGCCAAGGACCCCGCGTAACACCAGAGAAGCTAAATGTGCTTTGCCAGCCTTTGAGGTCGGTTGGGCGCCGTTTTTTGAAGTTACCCAGTTCGTATCGACCTGGAAACGGCGTAGACTTTTCCACAGTTGAGTGGAAAGAAGTACCTATGAAACTACACAGTAGTGAATACTACAGTAGTAGAATTTTTTTTTGCCTTTCGTTGTAGCCTGCACTAAGCAGGGTAGGCATAGGGACCTAGGATCATAGTATTAAGACACTCCGTTTCCATTACGACACATTCGTTCCATTGCATTGCCTGTTGAGTGGCGAAATACATCGCCGCGCTTTGCCTCCTTGCCAGAGCGAAGACATTAAAATATTCCATTTCATGAAAATATTCCATTTCTTCGAATAGGAATCAAATCCACAACCTATCGCATACGTTTCTCTACGTCACACGTTTGTGCCCGCCACAACCGGCCCACAAACTCTTTCATTCTTTCATCTGTTATTAAAATCCTTTTCATATCGACCTATAAGTATCTCATTTTTATAATACTGTTGACCGTAATAACAAAAATATCCAAGTTCAAAGTGAATATTTTCTAACCGTAACAAAGGTGTGTCGTCAACGTGCCAAAAGTAAACTTTAATACACAAAAAGGTCAACTTCTCAAGCGTTATAGAGTAAAATAAAATTTTGTGGCTTAGGACCTTCAGCATTGAAAAGGTAAAAAATACCTAAGTATTTTAGAGCAATTTCTAAACTGGGAATTTTGTGTAAGAATGCTTAGTCATACTTCTATAACATAGCCTAACTTTAATATTTACATACTTTTTGATGTTTATATAGGATTAGGTACTTTAAAGAGAAACTGAGTACTTGTGATGAATATTTTAATTGATTCTTGCATAAGTCCAAAATATAGAACCTACTCTACATAGGTCTCTAAGGTAAGCCAATATTAAAAAACGTACATAATGTTCAACTACATGGCAGGGCACCGATATAATTATTAAAAATCAAAAACTTTGAACTACAATTTTTTTTTATTTTTTTTAGCATCACTCTATATGCCACCTTTAGTAGAATAAACAGAGGGAACCTACTGTTAACCTACTTCCCAACTCGACACCAACAATTCCTTTTTCAAAGCATTCGAGTTGACTGGCGAAATCCAAAATAGTAATTAAAAATTTAAATTTCCTCTATTAGGAATCGAACTCACAACCTACATTTATAATCACACACTTCTACACCGCGACTACCCACACAAAGTTGAAGCAACTATACCATTACACTTTTCAACTTTGCATTACGTAAAAAGATCACTCGACCGAGTTACGTGTAATCCTAAAAGGGTAATATTTTAACACAAACAGCTACCTCCGTTCGGAGTGCACTCGAGTGTTTACCGGTCCCATTAAATCCATTAACCGCTAGTGTTTCGACCACAACGACAGTGGCAAAGCGATGGTGGTTGCTTGGGGGGGCGTTTGCGTTTGTTATTTACATAATTGATAATGTTATTTGTTTATGATGTTTGTATTTTATTTTATTTGGTTATTAAAGTTGTTGGATCTGCTATAGATTCACGTTTGGTTGATATGTGAGGGTAGGCGGAGGGAATATTGTGTTAAGACACTCTGTTTTCTAATTTCTGTTTAATTATCAACATATTGCAAGTTGATGTTCAGACAGACACCATTTTTTTAGGTTCACGTTGTATCCCGCCCATAGCAGTGTAGGCAATGGGAACCTGGTAGCCTAGTGTTTTGATACTCCATTCCTCATTCAGCCCTTCGTTACACAGTTTCAGTAGAATTCTAGAGCAATTTTTCTCTACAACCACCTGTTGCACTTACAGGCGCTCGCTTGTGCTCCTGTGCCACTACTGGCCTCAATTTTTATTTATATTATTTGAAAGGAACTATAGTATATTATGTAAACGTAAAAGAAATATTAGGAATGATGTCATATATCCACATATACGTACATACATACGTATATGAATCACAATTATAAATTCAATATTAAGTAATAAAGCAGGCGTCTCAAAGGCTTTATATTTAAACTAGAGGGCGCGCGCGGCTTCGCCCGCTTATTAGGAATGAATTCTAAAAAAACCACGAAACACGTGTTCAATAAAATATTTTTAACAGTCTGAATTTAAATTTTTATAAAAATCGGTGGAAATTTAAAGATTTTTCCATATAAACTTTCAACCCCTTATTTGAACCCTTAGGGGGTGAATTCTTAAAAACTATGAAACACGTGTTCAATGAAATATTTTTAAGAGTCTGAATTTCAAATTTTATAAAAATCGGTACAGATTAAAAATTTTTTCCATACAAACTTTCAACCCCTATTTCATCCCTTTAGGGTTAAAATTTTTCAAATTCCCTTCTTAGTGGATGTCCAGAATATGAAAATAAACATCTGCCCAAATTTCACGTTTCTACGCACAGCGGTTACGGCTCTGCGTGCGTCTTACCTCAGTCAGTCAGCACAAGTCCTTTTATATATATAGACTAGAGGGCGCGCGCGGCTTCGCCCGCTTATTAGGAGTGAATTCTAAAAAAACCACGAAACACGTGTTCAATAAAATATTTTTAACAGTCTGACTTTAAATTTTTATAAGAATCGGTGGCAATTTAAAGATTTTTCCATATAAACTTTCAACCCCTTATTTGAACCCTTAGGGGGTGAATTCTTAAAAACCATGAAACACGTGTTCAATGAAACATTTTTAAGAGTCTGAATTTCAAATTTTATAAAAATCGGTACAGATTAAATTTTTTTTCCATACAAACTTTCAACCCCTATTTCATCCCTTTAAGGTTAAAAATTTTAAAATTCCCTTCTTAGTGGATGTCCAGAATATGAAGATAAACATCTGCCCAAGTTTCACGTTTCTACGCACAGCGGTTACGGCTCTGCGTGCGTCTTACCTCAGTCAGTCAGCACAAGTCCTTTTATATATATTTAAATAACAACCTATAGCGTACTTCACTATATTTAATTTTCTTATATTTGAAATTTATTTTAATAGGATATGAACCCTTTGTCCTTGATGTGTACAATGAGTGAGCGTATGAATGTAATCATGATAGTTGTAGGTTCAATCCGTACCCGAAGCAGATTATTATATTATTTATTTTCTTTTCTTCACTGTACATAATAGACAAAGCGCGGCGTTGAATTCCGTCACTCAACACGCAATGTCTCTTGAATCGATTTACTATAACATTTAAAAACCCGTAACGGATCTGTAGTCTAACTGTAAGCTCGACGGTTGTGCTTTAACATATATAACTTTTTTTTAACTTTCGTTTTCCCGCTTTGGTAGAGTTCCGTCATCTTAATATTAACTTCTCTTCGTTTACCCTGCAATACGAAAATATGTATTAAAGTAGTTTTTATTCCTTGAATAAATAACTAGAAATAGTTATGTATTTTTATGAATATTATTGCTAAATAGACATATTTAGCAATAATATTCAACTCTCGACTTCCGTTCATTTCTTACACCACACACCAAAACGTCTCTACGAAGCGTGAACGATCGTCACGTTCCCACTACGTGACGGTAAACTTCCCCGAAATAATAATATACATATATATTGTATATTTTAGAATTAACCAATTGAGCTGGAGTCGAGTCAACACACTGTTGTGTTTTGATTACTACTGTCATATTGCAGATATTCTATTTCTATTACATTTATTAGATGATGCTTGATTTAGTTTGTGACTTTGTTTATATTTATATTATTTAGCCCCTGGTTAGAAGTTTAACGTATCTGTGGCATTTTAGCGCCCTAACGGATGAACCGATTTAGATCTAGTTTTTTTTTTGTACGAAAGGGCTATTTACTTCTTTCGAGTTTCCTATGGTGAGAGCTTTTTTTTTATTTTTTATTTTAGAGAATGATTTAAAATTTAGCATTTTCATTTTTTTAATTGTATGATTCCATGGTTACTTTTAATTTAAAATTAACCATTGAGTCATTGTTTATGAATTTACGACTATTTACGATTTATGTACAAATATCAAAATAAAAAAAATATTATTATTTATTTTACATTCGCAGTAAGCATTAGAAGAACACTAAGGAGGAAATAAAAATATTATATATTTCATTCCCCTTAGTGGAAATCAAACCAATGACCGCCGCGTTATAGTCACACGTACTACGCACCACAACGGCTTAAAACAAATAATTAGCAATCTTCTTCAAAATCATAAATCATCTCTATTTATAATAAGACAGTAAAAATATTATGTCTGTACATTTAGTAATTTTGACTGAAATGGATAGAGGGACACCTAAATAGAATAATAGAAAGCAAAAATATTTTGACTTCGTTTATATTTATATTGTTTGGCCCCTGGTTAGAAGTTTAACGGATCTGTGGCATTTTAGCTCCCTAAAGGATGAACCGATTTAGATCTAGTTTTTTATTGTACGAAAGGGCTATTTACTTTTTTCGAGTTTCCTATGGTGAGAGCTTTTTTTTTATTTTTTATTTTAGAGAATGATTTTAATTTAACATTTCCATTTTTTTATATTGTATGATTCCATAGTTCTTTTAATATATCTACCATTGAGTCATTGTTCATGAATACTGCGCTATTTACGATATATGTCCAAATGTCAAAATAAAAAAAAAATAGTATTTATTTTATATTCACAGTAGGCATTAGAAGGATACTAACGACGAAATAAAAAGGTTATATATTTCATTCCCCTGAGTATAAATTATTTGAAATAAATAACTTCAGTCGTTTCTAAGCTTTACTTTGTTTTATTAGAGTTTTGAAAATGATTTTATGATAAATAAATCAATTTGTTATCTCAACAATGATCACTCATCGGTCATCGGACTGAATAACTTTTTCTAGAGCGTCAAATCATTTTTAGGTTTAGCAGGTCCATTTACGTATTCCTGCCACATAGATCTCCACGACCATCGATCCTACATTCTATATTTTATTTATGTTTGAACATTTTTAAAATAAATAACGAAAAAAAAATTTTGAGTAACTTGTGATTTTGCCGTAGTAGAAACATCGCATTTATATCAAAATCCTTTTTGATCGTCAGCATCATCTCGATATAGCTTTTGAGTATTACCATACCTATACACTTTTGAAATTGAACAGGCACGCTTAGAAACCTAAGGAAACATATGTATGGCAAAGAGATAAAGCGCGGTGGTGAGTTCCGCCACTTAATGCGCAATGCAATGGACATTCGTTCCATCGGATTCTCCACGGAGAGAAATTAATATTAAGATGACGTTTTATTAGAAATGGAGAGTGTCAACATTACGTTCCCATGTTCCTTCTGCCTACCCTGTGATGCGGGATACAACGTGACGCCAAAATAAAACTTTGATAAAAAATTTCGTATGCGGTATTTATAAAGCTTCAATAATAATTATACGGATCTGCCAATCACGTGCCGACTACCAATTTATGAGTGCCCCACCGGCTTTTACCGATCTCTTTGCAGATAAAATGAGAAATTTCACGCTGTTTGACTTCGTTTAATTTTATGAAATACTCTTGTGAATGAGAAAAAAATTGTTTAAATCAAAAAAAAATATATATATTTGTTTAGTCCTTTACAGGTTTTTTTGTAGGATTTATTATTTTTAAATATCTTATATCTCTGTAATATAGTTTTATTTTTACGTTCACGCTGTACCCTACGCGTAGCAGGGTAGGGTAGGTTAAAATGCGTTCCCCTAATCGGGAATCGTACCTACACATCACGTTTATAGATAGATGTGCCGTTGCCTAATGGCGGCTAGTGTGATAACTGTATATAATGTATAGAATTTTAACTTAAATTAACTATTGAAATTTAAATTATGTTCTTTATACCTTGATAAGAAAGTATAAATGTTTTATCCAATTAAGCTAAAGAGCTATTATAGCTACAACAATTTACGTTTACTTTAAGAAGAACGAAGACGTCCACCTTCACCACCTGGAGATAATTGCATTAATGATCATTTGGTGTAAGAGAATGTTATTTACTCAATTATTTTGGGCTGTTTCACTAAATGGGTAATTTCATCGTAACAAAGTGGTATTTTTTTTATTATTATTTGTTTTTTAGGGAGAAACGGTGAAAACGGTACCCTTATAGGAAACTTTGTTGTCCATCTGTCCGTCTAACAAAACCAATCTTAAGATCACGTGGAGATATCAAGCTGAAATAAATATCATATATTAAGGACTATGGTCCCTTGCCCAACGCAATCAAAAGATTTTACTGCATTTTGTATAAGATTCGCCGCGTACATTTACGAAATTGTTTTTTTATTTATCGTGAGAAAACCCTATTACGGGTACACCGCCCAAAAAGGACTTCGAGCGGAACTCATGATTGGCACATGTATACCGTACGTATATAATACTAACTAAAACCTCGTGGTGCTCCTCAACCGGCATTGGCTGATGCTAATAATGCCAAAGGATTCTTACACCAACTCCAGCTATTTAGCCTAGTAAAAAAAATCAGTGCCAGTGTGGCGCAGTGGCTCAAAGTGTGACTGTAAACCCGACTGGTTGTGGGTTCGATTCCCACTCGAGGAGATGAAATATTTATTTAAATTTATATTTCCATTTCTTCGCTCTGGTGTCGAGGCCAAGCGCGGCGTTGAGTCTTGCCACTCAACACGCAATGCCTCCAGAATTCGGCAGAAAGTGGGGAACGGAGTGTTTTAACGGGAGGTTCCCCTCTTCATACCATGCTGTGTGCGGGATACAGCGTGAAAACTGATTTAAAAAATCATTACAAATGAATTTTAAAATCAACTGAAACAATTGAAACATTTTCATTTATATTGTTCAATTAAAGTTTATTTAGCGCGTACCAGTGTGTCACAAAGCTTCTATATCAATCTGTCGTTTTTACGCTTTATCAATTTCAAACTGTCACGGCATGTAAAAACTACACCCGTCGACAGTGATGGGTTGACCGGAAAATGTACGAAATAATTTAAAAAAATCGAATTAAGTTATCGGTTTTGATAGAGACGTATGCATTTAAAGGTTATTCTTAAATCATTAATTAATCATTAATCAGCTTCACTCGACACCAGAGCGAAGAAATTAAAATATAAATGTAAAAAAATCTTTCATTTCCGCCAATGGGGATCGAATCCACAATCAGTGGGTTTTACAGTCGCACTTTGTGCCCCTGCGCCACGACTGGCCTCACTATGGTTATTCTTATGGAAATTATTAGTGATAATTTTGATATAGTATAATACACATACATAGAAGTAGTACTTGTGGAAATGTTATAATTGTATAATATAATTTATTTTGAGTGAACTATAAAATGTCATATGCCTTTTTTTTTGTTTCCATAAGAATTTTGCGAAATTCTCTTTTAGTACTCCCCTACACTTCCCAAGGTACCATACATACAAACATGCTCAATTTTCACATTAAATGGAGAAAATGCGTATTAAAATAAAAATATTATAGAAATAATGAAAGGTTCATGCTTTTTATAGCACACAGTGTATGCTGAGACAGCCTACTGTTAAGATACTCCATTCTTCATTTTTCATCCAATATTTGAGACATTGCGTGTTAATTGGCAGAAGTAAATGGCGCGCGATGTCAGATAAGCGAAAATAAAATTATTAAAATATAGTAATTATATTTTAATCATTTTATTTTCGCTGTTCACTTCCATTCACAAAAAATATGTATTTACCGCTGGGTTCGGCTTTTAAAAATTATATTTTTTTTTATTCAAATTTCACCTCCGTACTTTAAAATAAACCAAAACATCCATCAACAAAATAGAAACTGTATATTCAGTAGCTGTCGTAGTCTATAGAGAACAAAGTTTTCAAAGCATACCGAATCGAACCGAACGTGATTTGTTCTTTCCTTTTTTCTCAGAAGTGTTCAACCGATTGGTATTCGATGTCCGATGGCCATTTCCGCGAGTGGCTCTGAGCAACCCAATTTTAAGATCTTCTCTAAAGTTGGAAATTTGCAACTTTCTTTAGCTTTTTGGTGTGAAAGGTGTATATTTAATAATGCAAGCCATACGATAAACAAAGAAATGTATTGGCAATCTGATAGAGCTTTTAACCGATTTTAAATGTAAGGAGGTTATTAATTTGACATATAAGAATGTATATATATTATACATATATTTATTAACATTTTTAAAGTGTTATTCCACACTTAGGAAAGTAAAATACTTATTTAGAATAACGTATATTTTTTTTTTGGTCGTACCGGGACACGAACCCGCGCCTCCTGGAAACCGACCAGGCGCTCTGACCACTAAGCCATACGTTCTCATCACGCTATGTCGAAATTTATATACGCTTGTTACAACTTATTTGTGTTGTTAGCATCTCTGTAACGAACTTTTTACAAATTTTCGTTACCCAAAGATAATTACTAAGCATTATCATCTGGCAAAAGAGAATGGTATTTATTAAATATTTTTTACATTTTTAAAGTGTTATTCCTCACTTGGGAAAGAAAAATATTTATTTAGAAAACGTATAAAAATTTGAACTACGTTCTCTCGAACCCACGCCGCTGGTAAACCGACCAAGCGCTTTGTCTCTTTGCCATATTAATTAAATATTTAATCCGAGGAAACTAAATAGTTTTCTCGAATAGGAACTCACAACCACACCACACCCAAATAAGATTGTATGTATAATTAAGATATTTTTTATATCGACTCATAAACATTTCATTTTTATAATACTTTTGATCGTACCAACAGTAATATTCAAGTTCAAAGTGAATATTTTCTAACCGTAACAAAGGTGTGTCGTCAAAACTAAATTTTAGTATCCAAAAAGGTCAACTTATCAAGCTTTATGGAGTAAAATAAAATTTTGTGGCTTAGGTCCTTCAGTATTGAATAAGTGAAAAATACCTAAGTATTTTAGAAGAGACGTTTCTAAATTGGGAATTTTGTGTAAGAATGCTTAGTTATACTTTTATACTTCTAATCTATAGTTTAACCTTTACATTTATAATTTTTTTTATATTAATAAATTAGTAAAGAAAACAATGGTATAATAAAATTATATATAATTTAATATTAAGTAATAAAACAGGCTTCTCAAGGGCTTTATATTTAAATAACAACCTATAGCGTACTTAATTATACTTATTTATTATCTAATAAATGAAATTTATTTCAATTGCATATAAGCCCTTTGTCTTTGATATACTGCAATGGGACAGCGTATGAATGTAATCGAGATAGTTGTAGGTTCAATCCGTACCCGCGGCAGATTATTATATTATTTATTTTAATTTTACATATTAGACAAAGCGCGGCGTTGAGTTGCGCCACTCAACACGCAATGTCTCTCGATTCGAAGTTCTAAATAAATATATAATAAATACTTTCTTAATGTAATTTTTTTCTTTAATCTCATTCTTAATACACTGATTTTTTTATTCGTTTGTGAATATATGTTTTTGGTTAGCTTATGCTAATGTGGAATAACATGTAAAAAATATTAAAATACGTACATTAACAATAAAACAATCTTTAAGTTGACTCATATCCATTACTATCACGTTTAAAAACCCGTAATGAACCCGTAGTCTGACTGTAAGCGCGACTGTTGTGCTTTCGATCTCCATTCAATAAAATATTGTATTTAAATTGCTTTCGTTTTCCCGCTTTGGTATATACAGAGCAGCGTTGAGTTCCGCCGACTTAATATTAATTTCTCTTCGTTTGCCCTGCAATATGAGAAAATATAATAAAGTAGGTTCTTTTTTCTTCTGAAATATGTAACTAGAAAATAGTTTTTTTTTTACCTTCACGCTGTATCCCGCACACAGCAGGGTAGACAGAGGGAACCTAGTATTAAGACTCCGTTCCCCACTTATCCAATTTCTGGAGGCATTGCGTGTTGAGTGGCGGAACTCAACACCGCGCTTTTCCTTCGCCACTAGAGTGAAGAAATTAAAATATAAATGTAAATAAATATTTCATCTCCTCGAGTCGGGATCCAACCCACTACCAGTCGATTTACAGGCACACTTTGTGCCCCTGTGCCACGACTGGCCTCTATTATTATTATTATTGCTAAAGAAATCGACTTCCGCTCATTTCTTACACCACACACCAAAACGTCTCTACGAAGCGTGAACGATCGTCACGTTCCCACTACGTGAGGGTAAACTTCCCCGAAATAATAATATACATGTATATTTTAGAATTAACCAATTGAGCTGGAGTCGAGTCAACACGCTGTTGTGTTTTGATTACTACTGTCATATTGCAGATATTCTATTTCTATTATATTTGTTAGCTGATGCTAGCTTCTGTTTGTGACTTAGTACATATTTATTTTTTGGACCCGACCAACACAGGGAAAATATATGTTTAAAGTATGACTTTGTATGTGTCTGAGGCATCGTAGCTCCCGATGAACCGATTTAGATCTAGTTTTTTCGGACTTACCCACCTAGGGTTCCGTACCAATTTCAGGACTGTAGGTTAACGAGAAGTATAATTTGTGTACATTAAATAATTTAAATTTTCGGGCGTATACAATTTTCTATTAAATAAATTACAATTGTAAGTTTGTTTTAGATTTTATCTCTAATAAAAAATTATAAAGAAAAATTTTTGTTTTTTTTTTAAACTTTATTTATATCAGTTTTCACTTCATGCCAAATGCTGTACTGTAAAGTCCTCGGGAAGTATGTTTTACGTTTTAATTTTAATTATATACAAGGTAGTGATATAAAAATATACTCTTGCATAATGCAATCGCAATTACCTCGTCTCCATTTTGCCCAAGCATATAAATGTAAGGTCAACAGTTCGTATTCAACTATTTTTCCCTAGTTTGACTAACTAAAATGTAAAATTGAACTCTTTAAACACATTAATTTCAATAATAACTGAAAGTAGAAAATTTATTTATTATTACAACATCTTTTGATTATCTCTGTTGTATGTTATAATGATAATGAGGCTATCATGGTGCAACGATGATTATGAGTTCGATTCCTACTTTAAGTAAATATATTATTTTATATTCATCGCTCTAGTAACAACACAAAGCACGGCGCTGAGTTATTAGGCAGTGCTTGATAAACGTATTGTTTTAACACTAGAATCCCTCTGTATAACCTGCTATATGCGGGATACAGCGTGAAGCTAAAAAAAATGTGGTAATAACATTTATAGATTTTTCCACATATAAATAGAATTGCTTTCCTTCACGGAATTTCAATCATTTTTGATTACCCGTCGCTACAAAGTTATGAGCTACATGAATAAAAGAATACCTATAAAGTGAACTAAATGAACTCTATAAAGTTGCCGCGCTTATTACGTGGGATTCGTAGAGAAAGATCAAATAGTGAAGCACGTATTTTTTCATGATTCATAAACTAGAAATATTATTTTTTTGTTTTTAAGTGTTATTCTACACCTAGGAAAGAAAAATATTTATTCTTATTTAGAATACTTATTCTATGGGTAGCGGAAATTTGTAAAAATCTCCGTACATAGATGCTAACAACATAAATAAGTTGTAACAAGCGTATAAAAATTTCGATGTACCTTGATGAAAACGTATAGCGTAGTGGTCAGAGCGCCTGGTCGGTTTCCAGGAGGCCATCGAGTCCCGCTACGTTCAATTTTTTATACGTTTTCTAAATAAGTACTAATATTATAATTTTTATGTGGAATAAAACGAGAATTAGTTTATATTTTTTATGTGTTGTGCATCAGAGTGGGTAAATGAAAATAGTTAACCATCGTTTTTGCAACTAGTCGCTGCATCATGATGGTCTCATTTTTATAAAAACTAAGACAATTTTACCATTCAGGCCAGTCGTGGCCTGGAGTAAAAACGGGTGGTAAGCGCGGTAGGTTGTAGTTCCGATTCTGTCGAGGAAATGAAATATTTTATATTTTTTCATTTTCATGCTCTAATAACGAAGTAAAGACAGGTATTAAGTTTTGCCAATACGCAATGTCTTCAGAATTTGACGGAAACCAGAGAATAGGATACTTATCCTAACGGGAAAACAGTATTTTAACACTGAGTTCCCAGGTTCCATTTGCCTACCCTACTATACTGCGTGAAGCTAAAAATATAACAAAATAGATACTAAAATACACATAATTGCTACACTATACAATCAACAATTCGTGCCAAATCAGATAGAAGCGTTAAATTCATCAACAGAAACCGTGTAATCCAGCCGGTCACCTGCCAATTATGCGGACTGATATACATTGATTCTCTTTCTCGTATAAATTTTGATTGTATGATAATATTGTAATGACATTGTTTATTTAGTTTTATTTTGTTTGTTTTATTTGAGAAATACTAAGGTAGAAGTATTGGGTTGCAGGTTCAATTCTCAATCGAGGGAATGTTTTGTTGAAAGAAAAAATTGGCGTTTAATTCTATTATTTATACACAGCTTCACGCTGTATCCCGCACACAGCAGGGTAGGCAGAGGGAACCTAGGGTTGAGACACTCCGTTCCCCACTTTCTGCTGAATTCTGGAGCCACTGCGTGTTGAGTAGCAGAACTCAATTTATTTCTACACCATTGGTCTAAAACTAGTAGAAAATAGAGCATGCTTATCACTGATCTATTGGCTACAAAATAACTATTTATTAATAGCCATAAAATAATTGTTTTATTGAATTCGCTTAAACTTTTTCAGTATAGATATTGTCTTTTAAATTGTATAAGAGCTCAAAAATACCAATATAGATTATTAGTAAACAAATAATAGTGTATTTCAAGCGGGCGTAGCCAAATTTAACTATAACTTAGAAACAAACCTACGAACATCGATTGTACAATAAAAATATCTCACTGCGCTACCATAGCATTTTTTTTGTTTTCCCCATATAATTTACATAAAACAATACACATTGAGCCAATTAATAAAGCTACTCTCAGAGCTTTTGAAACGCAAACAGTATAATTATGCTTTACACTTCGCGAATATATAAATGTCTGTAATAAATACGGGGCTTTCGTCTGTTTAAGTTGTTAGTATCATGAGGTAGTTGTTAATTGTGTTAGATACTAAGTACTGGTGTTAGTCTAAGTAATGAATCTATTTTCTATTTTTCTTTTTCCCGGAATATTCTTTTTTAGGGTTCCGTAGAAAAAAATTGAGTCCTCATAGAATCACTTTGCTGTCTCTTCGCTTATGTATCAAGATCATTTATTTCGGGATCGCGTGAAGATATCGAGCTGAAATTAATATGAAATAATCGGGTTTACGGTCCCTTAAAATGTACAAAAAGGTAAGCGTCTAATTCAACGGAGTCCAAAGATATTTATGCAAAGTTTTAGTTCCTTTTTCCGTGACTTATAAAATTTTACAAAAAGTGAAATTTTAAGAATTTAAAAAGTGAAAATTTATAGGCTTTTACTATACTATAAGAAAAAAAATTCAAATTTATATTTGGAAGTAATTTATATCACTGAAAATAACACTTACAAACTTAATTTCGGGCATACCCGAAATTAAATTTGTCAACTCTATTCTATCAAAACCTGTTGGGTATTTCTCGTAGACTTACTATTACGAAGCATGGCGTAAAATGTACATAAATGAGTATATGCTTTGAGAAATTTGAAAACTATAATATTTATATTACAGATAAAAACTTACTTATAAACTTATAATTTTAATTAATTTCATACAAAACAATTGCGTATAGCTCGCAAAGTTAAATTTGACAACTTTAACAATCTTTATAGCATATACTTTATTCTAAAGTTATTTTGCTTATCATTTAAAGAAGCGGCTTCACGCTTTATTCTTCACAGTAAGCCAAATTTTTGCGACATTGTGTGTTGAATGGAGAAACACAACGCCCCGCTCTATCACAAATTAAAATAAATTAAATCATTCCCCCGAGTGGAAACCGAACCCATACCCAAAAAACCGAACAAAGCACTTTTATACGTGGGTACAACGTTAAGCCTACAAAATAATCATTTTCATCTTAGATATCAAACCTACAACCACCGCTCAACAAAATGTGCTTAAACTAGCTCCAAAAAAGAAAAAATAGCCATATATATTATTATACATAGACAAAGTCATTTGACAGTGTGCCAAGGAGGGTGATTTCGATACCGTTATTGATGTTTAGTGTTAAGGCGAACGCGTCATTAGGATCTGTGCCCAGAGTCTGCTCAGCTTGTTCTACACAGATTCTTAATATAAATACATTATATATAAATATGTATTAGTATTTTTGATTAAAAAAAAAGAGGCCAGTCGTGGCGCAGGGATATAAAGTGTGACTGTAAAATCGACAGGTTGTGGATTCGATCCCCACTCCAGGAGGTGAAATATTTGTTTACATTTATATTTTCATTTCTTCGCTCTGGTGTCGAGGCAAATCGCGGCGTTGATTTCCGCCACCTCAACACGCAATACCCCCATAATTCGACGAAAAGTGAGAACGGAGTATCTTAACACTAGGTTTAGGATTTGATTTTATTGTTTAGTAATAGTTTTTTTTTATTTTACCCTGATTCCCACACATGACGGAGAGAACAGATGTCCTGGGAAACTAGTATTAGGGTTAAAATGGAAAAAGATGCCTCAACACTAGGTTTTTCCAGGTTCCCACTACTTATCCTGCTCCCCCGCTATGTGCCGGATATAGTATGGAGCAAAAACAGTAAATTAACTAATGTTTTGGTTTATATTAAGTAACCAAAAAAAAATTTTGAAAACTGTTTAGATATATTGCCATTTCAAATAAATTTAAAGCATCTTTCTCATTATTGCTTAGATTGTGGGAAAAAACTAAGTAATAATAAAATAAACATAGCAACGAAAATATTTATACAAAATGCTTTAATGAACAGCTTTTACTGTAAAATTTGTGGTTTTGCCAAAAAACTTTAATAGCTTCATGTGAAATAGTACACGGCACACGCTATAAGTTGTCTAAGAATGGTTTTAAAACAAAAAGTTTTACATTATAAACATACATTATAATTATTTTATTATTATTAGCCTATATATCTCTGGTCATGGCGCAGTGTCCGCGACGGTTGTGGATTCTATTCCCACTCGGGGAAAATTCAGCAATGCAAGGTAAATGGATTGTCTTATGATTGGGATCTCTAAGTCTATCCTGCGTTATGTGAAGTACAGCGAGATGCTAAGTAGAAAGCGTATATTACATTTCTAATGGCGCCGCATGATCCACAGGTATACTTTTATAAATTTCATAATTGTAAAGTACTTGGTACTTATAGCTTAGTATGTTCATTTTGCCACTAAACAATATTTAATATCCGGCTCTTGTTTTATAATAACGGCTACAAAAGAAAACGAGAGATATAAATTAACGATATTACAAACATTTTTAAAGTGTTATTCCACACTTAGGAAAGAAAAATACTTATTATAGAAAGCGTATAAAAATATATAAAAAAAAAAACCAGCTGTGTTCAAATTTTTATACGTTTTCTAAAATAAGTAAGGATATTACAAATCTGAACCATAAAATTCATCGGTATATCCTTTCAAAATTTTTCCAAGTTTAAATTCTTAAATTCACTCAACATTCACGAACTTAACAAATTAACAATTATATTAAATATCCAAATCATACAAAATTACAACGTTACGTGGAAATCTAATCATATCTTGTTACACGTAACAGATCCTTTGAGACACTAATTAGAGCTTCCCTTCATATACGTGCTTCATTCATTCGCACAGTGTTTAAATATGTATAAGACACTCGAAACTCGAGCAAGGAAAACGAAGTAAGCCAACTCAAGTATCACTCAAGAGTTGAAATTTTACTACGTAAAAGTTTAACCGTAGTTATTAAGGTCCAAAGACAATGTATAGTCAAATACAATAGAAAATCTATTGTAGTGGAAAATGTCTCATTGTTCCTTCAACTATTGTCGCTCAGCGCTAACTAATGGAGACTGCATTGTCTTAGTCTATACTGACTCAGCTATCAGACTGAGTCAGTACAGTGTGGGTTGGGGGTTTTAATTGCATTGAATCTTGGTATGAGGTATGCCTTCGGATTTATAATGGTGCTCCTTAGGCATTTGTTTCGTTTACGTGAAATGTGTTTAAACAGGTATAGTAGTAAAGAATTTGGTAGAGTACAGTGGCAAAAATATATAAATTAAAAACACTACACAGAAAAGAAGCGTTATAAAGCATATTTTGTATATCTATTATTTACTTTTAAAGTCTAAATTATTTAATAATTCTACTTCTTTTAGATCCACATCAAATATTTTTTAGCTTCGATTTTATGTTTTCATAGTAAGCAAAGAAAATTCAATAATATTCTTAGTGCTATAAAATATATTTTTTTCCCAGATTTTAAATACCTTTATTAAATACACTTTTAATTCGAGGTGCAATAATAATAATTCTTATTATTTATTTAGGACAAGGTCCACTTGTTAGTAACATTTAAAACTTACTATTTAAAACTACGTTATAAATATATTTTTAGATGTCTATATTCTAACTATCCGTATCCTAAAAAAATCTCAATGAACATCCTTTGTAGATATACGCCTGTGATAATATATTATTTATATTCTGCAACATGACCTGTTTTAATTATAGTGCAATATTTGAAACGAACGAACGTATTAAAATAGTATAAAAAATGAATTTCAAAATCATATTGTTTCTGAGCTATCTAATTATAAATGTTAACTGTGGACTTCTCAATGATGTTTTGCGACCTGTAGTGAATGAAGTTAATGAAATAAGTGAAGTTAATTTAATTAACGCCCTTGATGAAGAAACGAAAGAGACTGCCGATGATTTGGAAGACTCGTTACTGAGGCTAGATGTTGTATATACGTTTTTAACTAAAATCGACCAGAAAAGTAAAATAGATCCAGCAACAGATAGTGAAGAAGAAAAACACAGTAAATCAGAAAATAAAATTATATTAACAACTGAAGGTATTGTTAGTGAACGTAATGAAATTAATGATATAAATATTTCAACTGACGAGCCCATAGCTGAAGTGACTAACGAAAGTAGTGAAGCAATACCAATAGCAAAATAGATGACAATTTTTGTTGGAAAATGTCAGAAATCCGCGGCTAGAGCTTTAGATATAAGTTGCAAAATTATAATAGGGCTGTAAAAGAAAAATAATAAAATAAAACATTATATACTTCTTACAATGTAATAATTTACTTGTAACATTTATTATGATTATAGATATACATACATTACATTGTACATTATTAAAATATATTTCCGATTCCGTTTCTTAAATTTAATTCCATAATATTAATATTGATATGTATTATCATAATATGAAATGATTTGTGACCAATTGTCTGCCTTTTTATGTATTTTTTTTTAGCTTCACACTCAAAAAAAACTTAATTTAAAAGATCGAGACCTAGGACCGAGAACTGAATACCTTTTCACTTTGCCTTTTTTACCAGAGCAAGGAAACGAAAGTCGCTCACATTCCCGAATGGACATCGAACCCAACCACAACCCAACCACAACACAACCACCATTTTGACATTTATATATTTTAAGAAATACAAAACATTTAATTCACATTAATAATACAGTAAACATAAGTAATACGATTAAACTTTAAAAAAAATACACCCAAGTCTCAAAGGAGCAGAATTCAATCCTTTTACGTGATAATAAACGTTGTGTGGCGAAGCTCAGATGAAGCGATAAATCTATGTTACTTCAGGTGAAGTACGATACGTGGAAATGTTCCACTGTTGCTGTAGATGTATAAAGCAAAGTGAACTTCTGATTCCCTTTCCAGTTGTAATCAATCGTTATTTACTAAACTTTGGCCATTATTTGTGGCATTGTTCTTTACACTATCTAAGTATTTATAAGTACCAGTAAAGGTAGGACGTACATATCTACTATGATTACTGGTATTCGGTAAGTATGCCCTTCTAAAAATGCATGGATGCGTATTCTAATCTCAAAAGCTACTGAACCGATTTTGGTGAAACATAGACTGTTTGATAAGATAGAATATAGCTTATTAAAATCATAAAAGGATCCTAACTTTTATTTGATGTTATTTAATTCCTGAGAAATTTAAGAGAAAACAAAATTTAGTACGTGTTCTTGGAAACCTAAATAGATTATCATAGTCAAATATTATCTTATTCCAACAAATTTATATATAATTGTTATTATAATATTACATGGTTATAAGTATGTCAAGCTGATAACCTCTTTTTTCTTGAAGTGGGTTAAAATGTATTGATAAATAATTTACTTGTTAACCAAATTCCAAATAATTACATTAATATATGTATTTATTTATTTTTGGTTCACGCTGTATCTCGCAATCATGGCAAGGTACCCGGCAGAGGGAACCCGAGAACTTAGTGCTAAGATTCTCCATCCCATTGAGTTACTGCGTGCCTCACTTTCCGCCGACTTCTCGAGGCTGCTGTTATTCTTTGTTGCCAGAGCGCGAAAATGTACATTTTAAATATTTCATTCCCGCGAATGAGAATCGAACCCACAACTGTTGCGTCGATCACAAACTTGTACACCTGCTCAAAATGTTTGTGAATTCAGCTATCACTTGAGGAAATGATTATATTTAAATCATTTTCATTTTCCTACTTCAGTAAACATAAAAGGCTTCTATTTGAATTGAGTCTTGAAAATTAAACGGAAAATGGGGTACAGAGTGTCTTAGCACTAGATTTCCTCTGCCGACTTATAATAGACAAAAAAGCGTGATTCAGCGTAATTATTTTGTATAAACGGACAAATTCGAAGTCACTATTATCTCATAAGTACATTTAGGTAGATTAATTGCAACTGAACAACAGCGACACTCCAATCTCACCAATGAAAGTACAGTCCAACAATATAGAAACGTCAGCAATTTGACATCAAAGTAAAAAGAGGAATATCTTTTCTCTTTCCCTTTGACTCAGCTCTTTTGGATGTCCGCCAGTGGCCAGTCATTTGTCTGATGTACCTACTTTTGTGCCAGTGGATATGTTATCTGCTTTTTAGTGATTTATGAACTTTTACTTTATGGATAGAGGCTATTGTTCCTGTAAGGCAAACAATCCTACACTTTTATGAAGCTTTTGTTTTCTGCTTTACGCTTTATGCCGAAAATATCAGGCTAGGCAAAGGGAACCTTTTAAGACACTCTGTCCCCCACTTTCCACCGAATTCACCAAAAAGGGCCTATTTGAACAAATATTTTTTTGATATAAAATTATTATTATATAAAGAAAACTTTAAGTTTTCTTTGTTTCTCCATTCTGGTAAGCTGAAGCGCGGCGCTAAGTTCCCGATACTGTGCGTACAAATTCTCAAAATTAAATAACAGTTACAATTAATGTGTCTAACATTAAAGCGTAAAGTTGAAGTTCGAAAATAAGACGAAGTGTGGAGAGCGAAATATCTTAAATAATCTAAATAAATCTGCCTGCATAAAGCGTAAAACTATGAAAAATCATTAGTTTTGTCTTCTGTCTTTATTAATGCATGTAAAATATAAAAATCTGTAATATATCTAAAAAAATAAAAAAACTTACTATAAAAATAAACCAACCACAACACACCAACTATACAAAATAAAAGAATAATATCAAAGAAACGTCACGTGTAAGTAATTCAGTTTAACACAACGATGAGCTTTCATTATTTTCATAATGAAATTCAGAATAAAATTTACGCCAACAATGAATGACCTTTCTAGGGAACGAAAATAAGTACATAGTTTAGATAAAGATATTTTCTTTTTATTTTTCCCATTTTTAACGACGATGTGAAAATAAAAAGAAGTAATCTGTATGTTTTCACGGTTTTCTGCAGTTAAAAAAGTGTAGTTTAAATATAAATTTATCCCTTTAAGTGATATGAATAAAATCAACGTTAAGGTAGTTATTATTAATTTTTATTATTTTTTTTTTTCAGTTTTTTCACAAGGAGTCTAGTGTTGCAACGCTCTGCCCCCACTTCAGAATTCCGCCGAATTATGGAGGTATTGCGTGTTTAGAGACGGAGCACAACGCAACATTATGAAGAAGAAATGAAAATATTAAATATTTCATTTCCTCGAGTGAAAATCGACCCCACAACCTATTGCGTTCACATTCACAAACCTGTACCTCTGCTCCTCGACTGGCTTCAACTGGAACTTATTACTTTATTAAAAAATACACTCTACTCTGAGTGTGTACTGTTGAACGGAAAAGTTCTAGAGACTAGCGACCACACATGTAAGCTTCAGGGGCCCGTAGGGTAGGCTTTGGTTTATACAATGCACTAGCACTCGACTTTACGAAAAAAAAAATCCTACACTTAATATCAAGTTACCCAATATCTTTATCTCACGTGTACCAAAACTTCGCTGTGTACCTATCACTTCTGAAAACCGTAAAGCATTTTTCCAAACTACTTTATAGATAAAAAGGTAAGTTGGATCGTCGTAGACTGAAAGACTCTCAACTCAAGTCCTTTGTGGAACATCTCTAGAATACTTTGAGCGACGCAAACACTTATCGAATGTTTGCTGAGGCCTCACTCTGGAGATCATTTTTGGGTAAAACGTTATATGTTCTTACAAAATTGTACGTAGGATCAAGAAAAATAAGTTTAAGCTATATTATGTTATCTTGTTTTAGCTATATTATGTTATATTTTACTTAATAAAATGGCATCTTTTTTTTTCCTACTCCCACTTGTTACTATAAAATGGCATCAGATCGGATGAATTTATTAACATTATGAGTGAATTGAGTTGTAGAGTTGAGGGAGCCCTTGTGACGTTGTGATGATTATTTACTCGATTCGTACTCGGAAGATAGAATTATTTTCATTTATTCGCTCTGGTTAGATCAAATTCTTAACACTGGGTTCCCTCTGCCTACTCTGTTCCCTGCGAGATAACGTAATGTAGTGTTAAGTGTTGGTAACGCATTAAATTGCAGAAACAAAAATGATAGTATAAAAATACCCTAAACTGATGAAAAAAATAGGTTTTTTCCAAATTAAAACCATTTCAATCTGTATTTTACCATAAAACTTTTAGAATATAATTTTACAAGCATTATCCGTCATAAAAAAGATTTAAAATATGATTTACAACTTCAGATATTTTGAACAATTGTAATAAATCATAAGGAATAAGGAACCCAATTAAAGTAACTAGGCCATGTAAGTACATTTATGTTCGCATGTCGCGTTTAAAGTCTATTATTTTACGTAAAATAGCTTTTTCTTTATAGGATTATTTTTTGTCTCTCGGTGTGTTCGTTTGTCAAAAACATTTTTATTAAGAACACTTAGAGGTTTCATGCTGAAATAAATTTCTAGAAATATGAAATTTAGTACGAAATGAGAACTTGCAGTAATAGACTTGCATTAATAAATTTCCAAATTTCAATAATTTTCTTTATACATCAAAAAAATCGAAAATTGTAAATTTATAGACATTTTTTTTAGAGAGTTAATAAAAACACCTTTTCAACTTATATTAGTAGATCATGTTATATAAAACTAATGCATACGCTAACTTAAGTTTGTCATTGTTTTTGAGTTATAATTTCCGCTGTCAATAATAAAATGTGTGTCAGACATACAAACCCTCGGTTTTCACACATTTAGTCGAGTTGTTTTTAGTCTCACGCGATAGACAAATAGAGCCTAGAATTAAGTTTTCATCATCAATTTTTGATTCTTATTAAGATACATTAGGCATTAAGTGGAACCGTGACAGGTTCCAACATAGATCGATAAACAATATCATTTCTTCGATTATAGGTCAAACTCACTGCTATCGCGAGTGTACCTCTCTTAGAACTGTACCTATATAATTATCTGAGAAAACTGTCAACATAAAAATTACTATACAAAAACAGACCGTAAAAGCAAATTCTGATCAGATATATTATATTAATCAACAATATCAATAATAATATTCCAATTATAGAAATTTCAAGAATCGAATCCAAAACCTTGAAAGCTTTCTTTAATCACCAAGCAACACGATAATGTAAAACAGTATATCTAACCCTATAATAATATTTAAATCACAAATCCAAAGTGGATTTATTGTCGACTTACGAAGTTCCAAAACAAAACAACAGAGCGACGAGTAGCAAACGTATTTGCAGGCTCTTTAATAGTTTAGGCGAAGAGTAATTGGCTATAGTGGTTAATGGTTGTTCTATGCATTTCATACAACGTTTCAAAGGTTTAAGCCAGATTATAATGTCGGCACGAAGGCAGCTGAATAAAGGAATATATAGTGCACGAAAACCAGATAGGCATCAGCTATTAACACTTCAACGAGACCTTTCAGCGTTCGACCTGGAAGAGATTTTGATGAAAGAGATTTATATTTTTATAAGCGTTTTTGGTTTTTTTTGGGACATGCATGCTAAAGTTATTGGGCGCAATCGTTGAAAGCCTGTTTTTTTATGAGCACACTTCGGTGGATGTGTAGCATAACACGTTCTGACGTTCTTTATATTTATTGAATATAGTCTGGGAGTTCATGACACAGTGGGAAAGCTTTAAGAGCATCGCCTGATATGGTATGGTCTGGAATTATAACCTCCGGACGCCCAAGGGAGCGATGGCCCAAGGGAGCGATATTGTGATGCAGGACATGAGAGTCAATTGATTAACCACCTAGGCTGCTGAAGATCGTGCAAAATGGAGTAGATTTAGTCAAAAGGTGGACTTTAGTTAGACTTTTATGGTGGACTATATCTATATCATCTTCGAAAGAAATTATATACTACTATAACACCACATAGCTTTGAAATATATTAAAAGTTTTTGTTGTCATAATATCAATATTACGTTGCCTATATATTCATGACCTTATTCTTAAAAATACAAATAAAAGATTTATGATAATCGGTTAAATACTTTATACGTGATGAAGTAGCAGACACATTTATTTATACATTTAAAATGTTTTAAGGGCATATTTAAATTTAAATTATTAAATAAATATTGTACATTTTTATTAGATACATATAATAATAAAGTTGTAGAGAGATAAATCAGCTTACACAACAAAAGTATCTTCACAGGCGAGCGCTTCACGACACGACTCAATGGACGTGTTTTTGGAAGGAAGCCAGTGGCCGTGGCCAGTATTAACTTGACAGGCCTTGTATGCTAGAGCTAGCTATCTCGGCTTTGACTCCGAAATTTTTGGTATACAGAAAACATTGTGAACAATATGTATTATATAAAGTACCTCTGTTATATTTTAACTATATTTTTGAGATCAATTTATTTTGGCTATAAAACAAAGATAGTTAATAATCAGGATATTACAATATATTGAATTAAAAATATTATGACGCAAAACAGTTTCATTAATACGTAAGTTTCTAGGTCTCTATATGAAAGGTTTCTCTAGAATATTTTATAGGATTAAAGACTCCTTCTATGGAGAAAATGAAAAATAAAACAAAGAACCTAAAAATTTTCAAATACAAGGTGTTGATAGATTTGATACCCTTAGACCACGGAAATTACAATAATAAAATTTAAATATGATGTTTATGCGGCCGTCGTGGTTGAGGAGCACAAGCATGCGACTGTAAGCGTAACGGTTGTGTGTTAAAATGAACTATCTTAACATTAGGTCCCCATGTCCCAGCCTACCCTGGTATGTGCGGAATATCGCTTGATGCTATAAAACTATCACTTTGAGTTGGATTCCAACCTACAATCAAAGTGGTTATAATCAGCCAGACCAGTTTGCGCTTAAAGTCAATATAATATCGTTGCTTACTAATAAAATATATAATAAAATGAAATAAATCAGCTTCACGCTGTATCCCGCACATAGCGGGATAGGCAGAGGGAATATAGTTTTAAGACACTCCGTTCCCCACTTTCTACCGAATTCTGGAGACATTGCGTGTTGAGTGGCACGACTCGACACCAGAGCGAAGAAATGAAAATATAAATGTAAAGAAATATTTCATTTTCTCGAGTGGGAATCGAACCCACAACCAGTCGATTTTACAGTCACACTGTGTGCCCCTGCGCCACAACTGACCTCATAAAATATAATATAAAATGTATTAGTATAAAATAGCTAATAATAAATTATACTAACTAAATAACTTGCTTTCACATTTTAAAGCAAAAATTATATAACTGGCTATTAAATATTTTACTCCATTAAGCGCTATATTGACCGCGCATCATTTATCTTTCACGTTCGCTATCACAACAGGTAGTAGTTTTCGTAGTATACCAAAGTAGTATGATTGGAATGTACTTAGTTTTTCGGGATGATAGTAGATTCAAATTAAATTTAGAAAATAATTATTATATGAATTTTGTTCTTATTAGAATTAACTTATTAGTAGCTCTGTCCTCTACGTCTCGTTCTCGTCACCCACCACGTGGTGGGGGTGGTGGGTGCGCTGAGTCGGTGGGAGGGACATTAAGGTGTACAACATTAACAGCAGGTTAAATAGAAGTAACTTGGGAACTTAGTGTTAGCACACACAAGATTTCATTCTCATTAAGACACTTCTGTACCGCACTTTTCTCCGAATTCTGGAGGTATTGTGTGTTGAGTTGCGAAACTCAACGCCGCGCTTTATCTGGATACCAGAGCCAAGAAAATAAAAATATTAATATTTACAGTCGCAAGCGTGCGTCACGACGACACGCTTGTGCTCTAGCGCCTCGATGGCCTCAATTTAAATCAAACTTTATTTTAAATGCGAAAGAATTAATGAAGTCAGAAATTGCTAAAGTTCTATGATACTCATAAAAATTATTGGCGGAAGTCGAATCCGTGCTTCGTCTTGTTATGTAAGCAAGGAAATTAACTATTTATTTTTCCTCCGGGTGGGAATCAAACACATAGCCGTCATAATTACAGTTAGGCACTGTGCCACTGTGCCACGAGATCTCGAAATTCCTATCTCAAATAACAACCTCACTTTAATTCTACCTTATAAAATTTTCATCCACAGCCTTGTTATTCGACGACAACATTAAACCTCGTTTAAAAGGCAAAAAGTAAAATAATTACATAAGCATTTAATTTTTTCAGTAGCTATGTAGTCGTAATTTAGGTAAAATTTAGTCGGCCACTTAAAATTCATCACACGAGGTATTCTGGTACAATCTTTATTCCTCTAATTTACCAAGTTCATTTTATTTTTACGAACACAGGACTACTATGAGGTTTAACTGTTGTGTTTTATGTATGTATGAGGTCGACATTGTCATCTGTCCAGATGTAAGTGTGGTTTCAGCATGTATAGTGCTTAATCAAGTGGTGATAAAATTTGATACCCTTTTTTTAAAAAAAATTGTATTAAATTATATTTTTTTCTTTTCCTTTTCCGCACAATTTCCGATATAGAGTTGAATAGTAGAACTGAATGCCTCATTTTGTGTTCACATATTATCACTAAAAATACAA